>CAJNDS010002657.1:120000-275000 GCA_905221605.1 Symbiodinium natans
GTCTAGGGCTGTTGTCTCTTCGACTTTCTCCAGTTAGGATGTCAGGCACATCGGTAGCCCCCACGGAAGACACACGGCAACACCTTAGACCCCTCAACTCTGAACCCAAACCCCCTAAACCCTACCCCCTGAACACCCTAAACGCCCGAACCCTTAGAGCCCTAAGCACGTCCCATACCACAACGCCACCTCCAGGCTGGGGGCCGCACGGGCTCTGCTCCAGCGACGGACCTTGGTGGTGGGGGGGAGGGGGAGAAGGGCGTATTTGAGAGAAGAGACCCATGTATTGCAAAAGAAGGTACAGGTAATTCCTTAGTATGGGATTCCCTAAACCCTAAACCCTAAACCCTAAACCCTAAACCCTAAACGCCCCCCCCCCCCCCTACCCCACCTTCAAGAGACGCAAAAGACAGGGGACAAAAAGGAAACTCAAGTTAACAGCAGCTTCTCATCCATCGAGCCCAATGCCCTTTGGTCAAAGAACACAAAAATTTTAAATCACAGCAGGACCCATTCAAGCGTGGTCCTAATGAGCTTTCCGGATTTTCGTTTCCCAAGTGATAGAAGTCCAAAGTATACGAAGGCATATTCTTTGTAGAGTGAGAAGCATATTCCGGGCCCTAAACCCAAACCCTACCTCAGTTTGAGGTAAACGCCTTAAGGCCCTAAACCCTAAACCCCAACTCACAGTGACACATTCTTGAAAGCCCCTAAACCTGAAAACCCTAAACCCTAAACCCTAAACCCTAAACCCTAAACCCTAAACCCTAAACCCTTAGAGGGTCATGTCATGGGCTTACAGGGATGAATGCCGGGGCCCAAGCTCATCCCCGCGCAAGGGGTACGCTCGAAGCAGACGACCTTGCAGCCTTTTCGGATTAGGGTTAGTGTTGGGGGTTTACAGTTTGAGGGTTTAATTAAACCCTTAGGAGCTTCCGATTTGGGCTTCGGTCTGGCACCCTCCGAACCAAACTCGAAGCGGGTTTAGGGTTTAGGGTTTAGGGTTTAGGGTTTAGGGTTTAGGGCTAAGCCCTCATCCCTAGGTTCTTCAAGGGGGGGTAGAATAGAGGGGGGTAGTAGGGAAACCCATGATACTAAGGGCAATATAGGGATTATGATTCTGTGTTGTTTTGGGTTTAGGGTTTAGGGTTCAGGGTTCAGGGTTCAGGGTTCAGGGTTCAGGGTTCAGGGTTCAGGGTTTAGGGTTTAGGGTTTAGGGTTTAGGGTTGCAAGTAGCAGCAGAATTCCGTACACCCTGCCTAGACCAAGAATTCAGAAATTCAGATCTCAGGCTTAGGGCACTCTGGGTCTCTAAGCCCAGCACCCCCCCAGTCAGGATTTCCAGAAGCCCGAAACCCTAAAGCCCGTGTATAGGTATTAGGGTTTAGGGTTTAGGTTTAGGGAACCCTGAACCCCCAAACCCCAGTTCAAGGCCTGGTGGCCTTCCTCCGGATTTGTGGAGCTTTTGGGGAGGAGCCTTCCACTCTAAAAATCTCTGGCACCCTGGAATTTAGGGTCTATAGGCGGTTTAGGGGACTTTGGAGATTTCGGGGGCTTCCTTGCTTGTCTTGTTTCTTGTCTAAAGGGTTTCTTGGGGGGGTGTATCCCGAAACGCCAAACATCCAAACACCCACCTTTCAGTCGGAATCCAAACCTGAGACTCCTACAAGGTGGGCCTCCAAAGTACTCTTGACCCCAATCCTACGCTCTCGAGATCCTGAGTTGTCCAGTAACCTGGCGGAATTAAAGTTTAACCTTTGGGATTCTCTTGGGATTAGAATGGTTACCTACTCTACTACTAAGGATCAGACTGACGCTTGGAGACTTTCAAGTCTTTGGAGGCATCCAAGGAGGCTCGGGATGGGCACTTATTAGGGGGAGGGTACTTGGTGGTTCGCGGGCACTTATAACCCCACTTATATAAGGTCTAGGGTTTAGGGTTTAGGGCTACCTATAACCCCACTTACATAAGTCTACTTCTAACATACTCAGGGGACTTAGGGGCTTGATAAGTGCAGTTAGAATTGGGGTTCTAAGTGCCCATGAACCTCCAAGTATGTGATGTTGCCAGTATCGAGCATGGCCTGCAAGTTTAGGGTTTAGGGCTTAGGGTTTAGGGTTTAGGGTTTGGGGTTCAGGGTTTAGGGGTTGTCGATCAAGAATCAAGACGCGGGAGGGCTCCACAAGTTCGGTGAAAACAATGCTTGTCAAGCGCCTCTTCTGAGCTTCCAAGCGGGGCATGCGCTCAGCAAGGGGTAACTCGCGAGGCGGATCCAGGTTGGACCGCTGGTTTTGAGGTCGGAGATGGCGAAGCCGAACCTCTAAACCTAAACTCTAAACCCTAAACCCTAAACCCTAAACCCTGAACCCTACACCCTAAGCCCTAAGCCCCAGGAACCAAAGGCGCCTCCAGTCGGGGATCTCTTTTGCGGCCAAATTGCGACTTCGCAGCGTTTCGACAGAACCAACAAGAGGGGAGTCAGGACTAACCAGCCCCGCACTAAGTCCTCTAATGCAGGTTTAAATGTAGACTTATAATTGGGGTTACTTGCAGGTTCATGGTACTTAGTAACCCAATTCTAACTGTACTGGTTTAACCCAATTGTAACCCTATTACGGTACCATGTAATGGGTTATAACCTACACTTGGAATTGGGTTCCTAAGTAATACAACCTATAAGGAACATATGGACTCGACCACCATCTACCTAAAACGGAGGCCTAAAGAAATCCTACTACACAACCAACTCCCGAAAGCCTAAACCCTAAACCCTAAACCCTAAACCCTGAACCCTCAACCCTAAACCCAGAACCCTAAGAGAACTCAAGGGTCGGCTGCCTCAGCTTCCCATTGATGCCGATCTTGGCGAGTTCCCGCACTTGTCTGCGCACAGGTCTTACTGTTGGCTAGCATGAAGGAATGAGGGTCCTAAATCTACCCTTTTAAGGGATTGTATAGGGTACCTCATTCCCCCATTCCCTGCTAACCAACAGTAAGAGGTCTGCCCAGGCGTTACCTTGGGTTCTACTATAGGGCCCTGATATTTACAGTAAACGTGCATAGGGACCATCTGGGAATACTAATTGTAAGTACTACGGTTCTTATATTACATGAACCATAATTAACCCTAAACCCTAAACCCTAAACCAGAAACTCTAAACCTATAAGCCTTGTAAACTCTTGAAGGGTTTCTTTTAGGGTTTGGGTCTAAGAGGCTAGGGTCTGGGGGTTCTTGGGCCCAGGGTGTGCTTGAGGACTAGACAAACCCTAAAATGGTTTAGGGTTTAGGGTTCAGGGTTTTAGGGTTTTAGGGTTTAGGGTTTAGGGTTTAGGGTTCAGGGTTCAGGGTTCAGGGTTCAGGGTTCGGGTTTAGGGTTTAGAGTTTAGGGTTTAGGGTTTAGGGTTTAGGGTTTAGGGTTTAGGGTTTTAGGTATGGCGCTACAGGTTAGGGAGAATATTCGCATCATGAAGTGGTGGTTTCCGAAATCCCCATTAGAAAGGAATCCTACTATTCCTACTATTTGGGGGATTATTTAGGGGGTCCCCTCTTTTCGTAAACCTCCAAAAGAAATCTGGAAAAAGTTGCTCGCCTGAGCGGTACGTTGACCATGGGCCTAACGATTCCAAAGCATGCTAGATCAGAGCTTCTTCTGGGTTTGCATTGACATCCCCGAAACTAGGTGTGCTTATGCAGGGGAAAAAAGTAGGGTTCCCGGTCTTGGGGTGCTTCGTCAAGCTGTTCGCGGGGTTTTCTGTGCCCTTAAACCCTCAACCCTAAAACCCTAAACCCGAAACTCTCAACCCTACACCCTACACCCTACACCCTACACCCTAAACCCTAAACCCTAAACCCTAAACCCTAAGCCCTAGCTCCAAAAGCCGTTGGCGCAGAGCGCCCTGGACATAGAACTCAGAGCGACCTCGAGGTGCCTCAGCTTGGCCCCGGGTCCGATCCTCTTGGCAGCACCCTACTTGGAGGTTAGGGTTTAGGGTTTAGGGTTTAGGGTTTCGGGTTTGGGGTTTGGGGTTTAGGGTTTAGGATGGTACTTCGTAACCAAGTCTAACTGTGCTTAGGGGTGTAGTTTTTAGGGTTTAGGGTAGACAGTACCATGAACCTCCAAGTATGCTCGCCGCAGGGTCGGCCCATACCTTTAGTTTCTGGCACGCCAAAGCGAGGTCTTTCGCCGCAAGGTCTCGCCGGAATGTCGTCTCCCTTGTTTAGGGTTTAGGGTTTAGGCTTCTAGGTTGTTGCGCGCGACACCCCTTCGGATTTCTGCGCCTCCAGAAAAAGTGGACGGTAGGCCTGGTTGCGTTTGTGCCGTGTTTTGCACCACGGCACCGCCAACCGTCGTAACGTGGCAGTCCGTCGACCACCTGCTCTCTGGGCAGCCCAGCCCAGTCAGAGCAACAGTCCATGCTGAGAGGCTGATCTGTTCTTGAAGGAAGTGTAGAAGGCACCCAACAGAAACCCTTAAAAACCCGGGATGAAACTCCAAACCCCTACACCCTGAACCTACACCCTAAACCCTAAACCCTAAACCCTAAACCCCATACTCCATACCCGGAGACAAGGATAGAGAAGGTACTTTGAGCCTTTGAGCCCTAGAGCCAGGATCAGGGCCTCACGCTCCCCAAGCGGACAGTGTAGTGCTGGCGGGCCTGCTGTCTAGAGGGTGTTTTGTTTTGTCCGAGGTTTAGGGTTTAGGGTTTCGGGTTTAGGGTTTGGGGTTTAGGGTTTAGGGTCCGGGGGCTTGGGACTACGAAGGTGGGGACACCCTTTGGCTGGCATTGGACGAATCTGTCGAACTGGGCCGGCTTTGAGACTTGCCAAGCCCCACACCTTAAACTCCAAAGCCCTAAAGGGTTTCGGGTTTAGGGTTTAGGGTTTACGGTTTAGGGTCTAGGGTTTAGGGTCTAGGGTTTAGGGTTTAGGGTTTGAGGTTTAGGGTTTGTGGTTGAGGAAACTCAAACTTTTATTTAGTGAGCCCGAAGCCCCTAAAACCTAAACCCTCTGCCCTAAACCTCCAAGCCTTGCATCAACTTTCCAGCTCTGCGCGGGGAGTTCGGCAATCTGCCCCGGAGGGTTTGTTTAGGATTTAGGGTTTAGGGTTTAGATTTTAGGGTTAGGGTTTAGGTTTTAGGGTTTATAGGGTTTAAGGTTTAGGGATTAGGGGTGACTGCTGTAGGGTTGATGGGGGGTTCGGGGATTTGGGATTCAGGGTAGCGTTTAAGGGGGGTAGGGGGGGTTTATCTCAGACTAAGACTGCGGTCGAACATGAGCCACTTAGCCCTAGTCCTTAACTGAGGAACCCGGGTTGAGGATGTAAGCAAACTTAGGGCTCTGGCCAGGAGTTTAGGATTTTGGCGGTTCGCAGGGTTTTAACATTGAGGTTTTGCAGGGGTTCAGGGCCCTAAACCCTAAACCCTAAACCCTAGTGAGGGCGTAGACCTGCAGATCCTGCAGTGGTTCTTGGTTTCGGGCCCTAGGCGGCTTAGGCTTTGGGCTTTAGGGTTTGGGATTTAGGGTTTAGGATTTAGGGTTTAGGGCTTCGGGCTTAGAGGCTTGTAAGGGTTAACTGGTTAACAGTTAACGGTTCAGGGTTTGAACGTGCAAGCCGGCCAATGCAAGCTGCCCACATCAGTGCTGTGACTGTGCAGCCGTCGCTGTCTGCGAGGGGTTACGGCTCTGTCCACCCGCACCGGCCTCTTCCAGCAAGCGAAATACATCCAAAGAATGACGGCAAGCTATCATCAGGGCTGTGTCACCGTCGTCGTTTGCCGTGTCCTTGTCGGCACCAGCATCCACCAGCAAACGCGCCACATCCTCGCGGCCGTACGTAGCTGCGAACATCAGGGCTGTGTCGCCACGATGCCTGGTGGCCGCATCCTTGTCGGCACCGGCCTCCACCAGCAAACGCGCGACTGCAACATGGCCCCACCTCGCGGCCAACATCAGTGCCGTCAACTTGTTATGGGCCCAATCCTTGTCGGCGCCGGCTTCCAGCAGAACGCGCACGACTTCAGCGTGGCCCTTGCGAGCTGCGAGGCCGATGGCTGTGTAGCCAGCCGTGTTGGCCGCGTCCTTGTCGGCGCCGGCCTCCACTAGCAAACGTACCATGTCCTCATGGCCCCCAAAGGCCGCGAACATGAGGGCTGTATCACCATGTCTGTTGACCGCGTCCTTGTGGAGGTCGGCATCCGCCAGAAATCGCACCACTTCAGAGTGGCCGTGGTGCGCCGCGAGCATCAGGGCAGTTTCGCCATCGTTGTTGGCCAAGCCCATGTCGGCGCCGGCCTCCACCAATATACGCGCCACTTCGACATGACCCTCCGCAGCTGCGAGCATCAGGGCCTTGGTAGCCCAGTAACCATATTATGACCAGGGCACCCTTTTTTTGGGTCGGTTACTATGTATAAGGGAACCCATACAAACAAAAAAAGGGCATAGGGCACCACTGGGCTACCAAGGGGCTGTGTTGCCGTCGATGTCGGCCACGTTCTTGGCGGCGCCGGCCTCCAGCAGCAAACGCACCGCTTCGACGTGGCCTGCGCCAGATGCCTTGACAAGCGGTGTCTCAGCAGATGTTTCTGCAACCACATTGGGGTCCATCGGCAGCTGCAGCATGGACTCGACCTAGAGGCTTTCTGATGAGCAGAAACCGATACACTTTCGCCTGGATCCCTCACAAGAGTACTTATCCCTAAACCCTATAAACCCTAAACCCTAAACCCTGTACCCTATACCCTATAAACCCTAAACCCTGTAGACCCTCGACCCACCTTGTCGACAGAGCCATCCTCGCAGGCCGCTACCAGGTCGCTCACTTGTGTCTGGGAGGCGTCGCAAAAAGATTGAAGAACGAGGTCCAGTTCGAAGGTGGAGTGTAACTCATCCTCGGGGACCGAATGAACCCGTCGAAGGGTTTATGGGCTTAGGGTTCAGGCTTTAAGGTTTAGGGTTATAGGGTTTAGGGAGTTCATGTGCCTGTTTAGGGTTTAGGGTTCAGGCTTTCGCGCTTAGGGTCCTAGAGGGTATACAACCCCAATTTTGGGGGGCCCGGGCTCGGCATCGCCCAGACATGCACCCTGGAGGAGGAGCTTCTGCCTGAAGCGGGGCGGCAGGCCATGCAGCTGATGCAATCGTTGCTTCACTTCCTTCACGCTGCCCACCTCTTCCAGAGGTATGCTCGTCACCTCTTCGCCCGAGAGCATGCGGATCCGCAGCATCATGCTCCCATGAGGAACCCTGCCCAGGCACTTGGAATGCGTTCAACCTCCGAGCTTGACAAGCCACATCTGTACATGCGCATGCAAAAATTTAACCCTGTAGACCTAAACCTGATATTGACTTCTCTCTCAATGTTATGCATACAAACTCACCCCCATAAAAAACCGAGCACCTTGATTTGTGCAGACAACCTGGGAGCTGGGTCAGCAGCCGAGATTGCAAGCTAAGTCGTGGGCCGCGCAACCAACCCTAAACCCTACCTTAAGCACCTAGTTGCCCAAAATAAGAGGCTGCTATACCCCAAAAGAAGCAGGCTCAACCCGGGTTGAAGTAAGTCAGACTATGCGTGTTTGGCTAGGCTTTGCAGGAGGGCTTTCGGTTTTCCACTGGAATCACTGGAACCAACCCTAGGCCGTACACCCGACACCCTGAAAGAGAGGAGCGAACCTGAGTTTCACAACAATGGGCCCTTTTTTCTGACTGAAGTGGTCCGCTTTTATGGTAGAACGTGCTCTTGGAGCCCAAGACAAAGTGAGCCCCCACGAGTCGTCCGCGCTGTGTGACACTGCGCAGATATTTCAGAGAATCCATCGGAACACAAGGACTTTGGAACGGTCAAGATGCACTTGACAAAAAAAACTGATACAGGGGGGGGGGGGGGGGGGGGCACGAGCCCGAATGCAGATACATGTTGCGCACCACGGCGAGCACAACAGACGCGGAGCACGACACGAGATCCGAAGTGAAGTGTCTGAGCCTTTTCCATCTCTCTCCCTCTCTCTCTCTCTCTCGCTCTCTCTCTCTCTCTATTCGCTCTTCTCTCCTCTCTCTCTCTCTCACTCGCTTCTCTCTCTCTCTCTCTATTCGCTCTTCTCTCCTCTCTCTCTCACAGTTCTCACTTATCTCTTGGTATGTTTATTTGTTTTTTTTGTTTTCTCTCTCTCTCTCTCTTGGTTCTCACTTCTCTCTCTCGTATATCTTTCTCTTGTCTCTTATATCTCTGGTGCCTTTCTCCTAAATCCTTTCTGATGTCTCTTTCTCATATCTTTCTTCTATCTCTCATCTGTCTCTCATCTCTCCTTCTCTCTTTCAACAAATCCATTACCTCGTACGGTTAGTTAACAGATCCATTCCGTTGTGGCCCTTCAGTCACCATGGTTCACAAATCCATTCCTGGGGAACCTTTCAGTCACTTGAAACAGAAGAGCATGGCTAACAAATCCATTCCTCTAAGCCTTTCAATGACTTCAAACAGAAAATTTATGGGAGCTCCAGAAGCCACGACGCAACACACATGCCTCATCGTCGCAACTGTCAGCACTTTGGCACTTGAGCAACAAACGAGGCTCTAAAACCGTAAGCCCTAAACCCTAAACCCTCAACCCTTGGACAGCTACGAGAACAGTGCACCCTGCCTCATCCTCGTGACTGTCTGCACAGTTGAGCCATCAAAAGCAAACGACGCACAAGGATGGCGCACCCCACAGGTTTAGGGTTTAGGGTTTAGGGTTGAGGGTTTAAAGGTCTAGGGTTTTGGGTTTGTAACTGTCTGCACATTTTACAACCGAAGCAAATAAAAGTGCCGACGGTCACGAGGATGGTGCAACCCACGCGCCTCATCTTCGTGACGGTCTGCACTTGTGAGCCGCGAACAACGATCCAAGCCTTAAAAAAACACGATTCCAGTCACGAAACTCGCTAAACCCTAAACCCTAAACCCTAAATCCTAAACCCTAAACCCTAAACCCTAAACCCTTAACCGCCACCCCTACTATCGGAAACCTCCCTCATATGGCACCTGAGAAAATCGGAGGCTGACTGGCTCCATGTTGAGGTCGCGCAGGCACCTTGCAGGTAATCTTACCCTAAGGGTTTAGGGTTTGGGGTTTGGGGTTTATAGGGTTTAGGGTTTAGGGTTTAGGGTTTAGGGTTTAGGGTTTAGGGTTTAGGGTTTAAGGCAGGGTTTTGGGGGTTGCCTGGACCCCCAAGAACGCCTTACTAAGGGCCTGAGCGTACCTGATGAGGGCACTTAGGGCATCTTGAAGAGTACTTTCAGGTTTAGGGTGTAGGGTTTAGGGTGGGACTGTGGCTTATAGGGCTTACTGAAGGCATTTAGGGTATCTTAGGACGGTACTTGGGGGGCTCTAGGTGGGGTTGGGGTGGAGGGGTTCAGGGTTTGCCCCCTCATAGCAGAACGAAAGACCCCGAAACCTAAAACCAAAAAGCCTGTAGACCCTAAACCCTACAAACTAAACCCTAAACCCTAGACCCTAGACCCTAAACCCTACACCCTTTAAACCCTGAACCCTGAACCCTGATCCCGGAACCCTCTAAACCCTGGAACCCAAACTCCCAAACCCCAACGCCACCCTAAACCCTAAACCCGAAACCCTAAACCCTAAACCCTAAACCCTAAACCTACATCCTCAATCCTGAACCCCAACCTCATCCTCAGGGGCGGAAAAAAGGGAAACGGATCCCCTTAGGCCCCAGCGCTTCAAGGTCCTCTCGCTCGGAGTCTGCGGCACCGACGATCTGCACGCCCCTTCGGACGTGTAGGGTTTAGGGTTTAGGGTTTAGGGTTTAGGGTTTAGGGTTTAGGGTTTAGGGTTTAGGGTTTAGGGTTTAGGGTTTAGGGTTTAGGGTTTAGGGTTTAGGGTTTAGGGTTTGGGGTCTGGGGTTGAGGGTTGAGGGTTTAGGGTTTAGGGTGGAGCTTGGAGGATATAAAAAATCCTGAGCACGACAGGGGAGTTGGGGGCGCCAACCCAAACGCCTGAAGCGCTGCACGCCCAAAAACGTGAGCCGGGAACCCTCTACATTGTCCTTGGGAAACTCTTCTTTCGTCTGAAGCTGTGCTCATGACTCCATCCCTCCAAATTTTCGAATAGAGCGCGCAAGACGCGCTCGGAAGCATTCATATTGGAGTTTGAAGGAATGCCCATTGATAGCACAGCATTCTTGGAAGCAAGTCTGCACCGCATGAAAGCGCGGTGGGGTTGGGAGGCGGCCGTGTGCAAACTCAACGCTCGCACGATGGGTTTGGAAAAAGCGCATGCGCAGCATAAGAGGGTGCGGGAGGGGCTTCCCCACCACCACTTGCAAACGCAACAACACACCCTCGTATGACGGATTTGGACATTCTCTGGAGCAAGTTTGCAAAAGTTTCCTCGGCTGAAGAAGGGGGGGGGGGGGGCAGGTGACCAAAAACAACTGAAGGACCGGGGCCTGGAGGCCAGGAGACCAGGCTACCAGAAACAAAAACAATATATATATATATATATATATATAGATGGTCGCCCCCCCCCCCAAGATCCACCCCCAAGGCTGTTCAGAATCTCCTCACTCCATATATGTACTCTTTCTTATACATGCAGATGCAGAAAACGCTGCAAATACCGAGGGTTTTCCTGTTAAAACGATTGTTTCATACTTCTTTCTTACAGCGATGTGTGCATGCAGATGCCAGAAATGGACTACCAGGATCTGGTGGTTCGTTTCTGGTGTTACCGACTTCGTTCTGTGTCTGCGAAATGCGAATATGGCTTGCCTGAAACCCAAGCAATGGAAACATGACTTTCGCCTGTCCATACCGCAGAAGTGCTGTACTGTCCCTATTTTTTGGCTTGCCTGGCAAGCAAAAAATAGGGACAGTACAGCACTTTCGCCTCTCCAGACTGCAGAAGTGCTGTACTGTCCCTATTTTTTGCTTGCCTGGGGACGAGAAAATAGGGACAGTACAGCACTTTCGCCTCTCCAGACTGCAGAAGTGCCGTACTGTCCCTATTTTTTTGCTTGCAGGTACCAATAAAGTGCTGTACTGTCCCTAAAAAACCTAAAAAACCAATCTTTCCAGCACTACCAGCCCTGGAGCCCCCGATAGTTCCCAAAAGATTGGTTTTTTAGGTTTTTTAGGGACAGTACGGCACTTTATTGGTACCTGCAAGCAAAAAATAGGGACAGTACAGCACTTCCGCCTTTTGAGACTGCAGAAGTGCTGTACTGTCCCTATTTTTTGCTTGCCTGGAGACGAGAAAATAGGGACAGTACAGCACTTCGCCTCTCCAGACTGCAGAAGTGCCGTACTGTCCCTATTTTTTGCTTGCAGGTGCCAATAAAGTGCTGTACTGTCCCTAAAAAACCTAAAAAACCAATCTTTCCAGCACTACCAGCCCTGGAGCCCCCGGTAGTTCCCAAAAGATTGGTTTTTTAGGTTTTTTAGGGACAGTACGGCACTTTATTGGTACCTGCAAGCAAAAAATAGGGACAGTACAGCACTTTCGCTTCTTCAGATTGCAGAAGTGCTGTACTGTCCCTATTTTTTGCTTGCCTGGGGACGAGAAAATAGGGACAGTACAGCACTTTCGCCTCTCCAGACTGCAGAAGTGCCGTACTGTCCCTATTTTTTGCTTGCAGGTACCAATAAAGTGCTGTACTGTCCCTAAAAAACCTAAAAAACCAATCTTTCCAGCACTACCAGCCCTGGAGCCCCCGGTAGTTCCCAAAAGATTGGTTTTTTAGGTTTTTTAGGGACAGTACGGCACTTTATTGGTACCTGCAAGCAAAAAATAGGGACAGTACAGCACTTTCGCCTCTTGAGACTGCAGAAGTGCTGTACTGTCCCTATTTTTTGCTTGCAGGTACCAATAATGTGCTGTACTGTCCCCAAAAACCAATTTTTTCCAGAACTATATATCTCCTCGAGGTCTTGCAGTATCTTAAGCAATCAACCATAAAAATTATAACTTCGCGAACATATCTCAACCCATCATCCCCCCGTAAGCAAAACCTGACCTCTAATTATATTAAACACTGTAGCTATCATATCTTAAGCCATCACACCCCAATAAGCAAAACAGAACACTATCCTAAAAACTATACCATAGCTAAGATATCTCAGGCAATCATCTCCCGATAAGCAACACCTGAATTCTATCCAATGTCGGTTGGTTTGTTTATATCTTGAGAATTCCAGGATGTAGTGAAAGGACATTTGCTCACAGTATTCTCGCGTCCCCCGGGATGCAAGCCCTACAAACATAGGCATACCTGAAGCCTCAAGCCCCATAGGGCTATAAGCTTCTAATGTTATAGGTCATGCTCAAACCTTAAACCCTGCACCTTTAAACCCTATAGGGTTTACTAGTAAAAATCTAAGGTCTGGGCGTGTGTACCTTCAGCGCCCTTCAGACCCTTAAAACAACTTACTCTATGGGTTTAGGCGTAAAATGCCTAAGCCCTTAGCTCTATAGGGCTTAAAAGTTAGGAATTAAGCTTTAATTGCCCGCTTGGGTTTGAATGTCTAAATCTTAACCTACAAAACTGTCAACCTTAACCCTATAGAGTTTTTAAAGGTCAAGGGGTGAGGCTTAATTGCTAAACCCTGCCCTTGAAAGCCCTACAACCTTAACCACTAGGGTACTATTTAAGAAAGTAAGCCTTGAAACAAAAACAGGAGCGCAGCAAGGGGGCAGGGTGTGGGGGGTGTTCAGGGGTCACCCCTGACCCCCCCGCCCCCCCTGGCCCCTGTTATAAGCAAACTTATTGCTTATAAGCAATGCGTTGTGTGACAAAAACTCCTTCCAGCAAAGATTCAGCTACCAACTCATACATATCTAAAATGCCTGAACCTTAAACCCTTGCGGTTTAAACTCTATGGGCTTAGGTTAAAGTGCCTGAATCTGAAACCCTAAACCTTTAAACCTTAACCCCATTGGGTTTTACAGGTGAAGGGCTTAGGTGCAATTGTCGGCTTATGTTTAAATGCCTAAATCTTAAAACCCTAAACCTTTAAACCTTAACCCGACAGTAGACGTCAGGAAAGTCAAGACTACGAGCACTCGAAGGGTGGATCTTGGGAGGGGGGGCGAGCATATAGATATAGATATAGATATAGATATAGAAATAAACAAATACATATAAATGTATATACATATATATGTATGTATATATATATATTATATTAAAGAATAAATGATATATATATATATATATATGTAACGAGCACAATAAAAGGACTACAAACATGAGCTCTCCCATCTCAACCCCCAAGTCCCCTAAACCTCTTAAGTCCCCTAAACCTCTTAAGTCCCCTAAGTCCCCTAAGTCCCCTAGAACCCTAGAACCCCAGAACCCTAGAACCCTAGAACCCTAGAACCCTAGAACCCTAAACCCTAGAACCTAGAACCCCTAGAACCCCAGAACCCCAGAACCCTAGAACCCTAGAACCCTAGAGCCCTAGAACCCTAGAACACTAGAACCCTAGAACTCTAGAACCCTAGAACCCTAGAACCCTAGAACCCTAGAACCCTAGAACCCTAGAACCCCAGAACCCTAGAAACCTAAACCCTAGAACCCTAGAACCCTAGAACCCTAAACCCTAAACCCTAAACCCTAAACCCTACGAAGGGAACCTTCAACCCAAAGATGCTCGGCGCCCGGCTGCCGCCAGTAGGGGCACGTCATCACCTTCCCAGGCCCAAGAACCAAAGCCTTTATCTCAGGATAGCTCCATGGCTTCTTAAGATGGGCACATAAAAAGGGACCCCGGGTTTAGGGTTTAGGGTTTAGGGTTTAGGGTTTAGGGTTTAGGGTTTAGGGTTTAGGGTTTAGGGTTTAGGGTTTAGGGTCTTGCATACCCCTTCTATGCTCTATAAAACCCAAGGGCCCATACTTCAGAACCCTGTAAGGGAGGGAGGTAAAGGAACATGTTAAGGGCCCAGGCAACTACCTTGGGGTTTATAGGGCTTAGGTGTTTCAAGGTTGCGGGTTTGGGGCTCTGCAAAAATTTCAAAGGCTTCCCCAAAAAACGAAACCCTAAACCCTAAACCCCAAACACGAAACCCACAAATTCTGGGCACCGTAACTTCCCCCAGCAGCCCACCCAAAAAGCCCAAAAACCTGTACCCCCGAGCTGGCTGTGGGTGCTTTGGGGAACCCTAAGCCATAAGCCCTAAGCCCTACAGTAAACCCTAAACCCTAAACCCTAAACCCTAAACCCTAAACCCTAAACCTGCGCAGCCTCATGCCCCGCTTCGCCGCAAAGGAAGCAAGTCCTGGCCAGTTGAGTTGAGGGCCGGGGTTTAGGGTTTAGGGTTTAGGGTTTAGGGTTTAGGGTTTAGGGTTTAGGGTTTAGGGTTTAGGGTTTAGGGTTTAGGGTTTAGGGATTTCAAGATGCCCTAAACCCCACCCTGAAGGTACACTTCGGCTCTTATTCAGGGGTACGGGGGGGGGGGGGGGGTTGTAAGGTTTGGGGTTTAGGGTTTAGGGTTTAGGGTTTCGGGTTAAGTTTTGGGGACGTAACAGTCCGAAGCCTACCTTTCTTATTGCGGGGTGCGGTGCGGGAGGGGAGGGGTTGTTGCTAACATAACCAACAAACAGAGGTAGGTTTTCGGGTTCTCGTGGCGTAAGAGGGATCTAGCCCCTAGACCCTAAGCTCCAAAGCCCAAAGCCCCTATCTCCGGATCTTTCTGAGTCCTACACCCTGAAACTTGAAGGCGCCTCCCCTTTCGCGCAGAAGATCATCCTACATGCACACTTCAACCCTCCATGCTTTCCCAGAAGCCAAGAAAGACATCCAGAGGCGGACTCGGGACAGGTTCCGGCATCGCGTTGCCAAGCAACGATGTACAGCCGCTGTCGTGGATGAGGGACGCCGTAGTCGGACGTATCGGGGACCTTGTATTGGCATGCGTACCCGGCCTCTTGCAATTTTTACAAGGATGTGAGCCATCAGGCCATCATGTTTGGAGTGAAGGAGTCCGTGAACGTTCTCTAGCAACACCAAGCACAGCTTCTGAATCCGGATGTAGCCCATGGTGAAGTCGACAAGCAGACCACGGTTGTTTAGAGTGTCTCCTTCAGGGACGGGGGCTCGTCACAGGGACCCAAGGTTCCCCAGTACTCTTCACTGTCAGTAAGGCTCCCTAAGCTTCCCTAAATTGCCTAGGTACCCTAAACCCTAAACCCCAAACCCCAAACCCTAAACCCTAAACCCTAAACCCTAAACCCGAACCCTAAACCCTAAACCCCCTATGAATCCCCCTCCCTTAAGGACCCTATAAGTCTTGGGCGTCATGAATCCCGGCTCCCGAGCCGCCCGAAAAGTAACCACGGTAGAGGGGTTTAGGGTTTAGGGTTTAGGATTTAAGGTTTAGGGTTCCGGCTTATGGTCTGCCACCCCCCCCCCCCCCAAACGAGGGGGAAATTCCCAACGTGACGTACATAGTGTTACCCAAAATAAAATTGCAACAAAAACACATAATCCCAATAGTACCCCTATATTTCGAACATGACAAAAATGCTTCAGGGGTAGAAGGTTTTGGAGGGCTCTGCGTTACTACTATTTGCTTAAGAACCCCCGCAAAAAAGACAATAATCGCTTTATTACCATTATAAGGAACAAGAGTTGTTGTTGTTTTTTGGATTCTTAAGCAAACAGTAGTTTAGGGTTGGCAGGGCTACTTACTCGGACAACGTGGTTCCACATCCTCAGCCCGGCTAGCCGCTCCTGAAATCCAGAAGCCCTACAGCCTACTTCAGGCACAGACCATAAACCCTCAACCCCTTAACTCCAGAACCCAAATCCCTTAAACCCCTAAATCCTTAACTCCGAACCATAAACCCGCTCCCTACACCCGAAACCCTAAACCCGAAACCCCTAAACCCCTAAGCCCCAAACCCCTCCTAAACCCCTAAACCCCTAAACCCCTAAACCCCTAAACCCCTAAACCCCTAAACCCCTAAACCCCTAAACCCCTAAACCCCTAAACCCCTAAACCCCTAAACCCCTAAACCCCTAAACCCCTAAACCCCTAAACCCCTAATCCCCTAAACCCCTAAACCCCTAAACCCCTAAACCCCTAAACCCCTAAACCCCTAAACCCCTAAACCCCTAAACCCCTAAACCCCTAAACCCCTAAACCCCTAAACCCTAAACCCTAAACCCTAAACCCTAAACCCTAAACCCTACACCCTAAACCCTAAACCCTAAACCCTAAACCCTAAACCCTAAACCCTAAACCCTAAACAACCGCGAGTTTGCAGGGAGGAGCCTGGCATCCGCGTCGGCCCGCTTGGGCGAGCCCTCTGCGGCTTTGGTTGTTAGGGCTTAGGGTTTAGGGTTTAGGGTTTAGGGTTTAGGGTTTAGGGTTTAGGGTTTAGGGTTTAGGGTTTAGGGTTTAGGGCTTACGGTTTAGGGTTTGGGGTTTGGGGTTTGGGGGTTTAGGGGTTTAGGGTTTAGGGGTTTTGGGGTTTAGGGGTTTGGGGTTTGGGGTTTAGGGGTTTGGGGGTTTAGGGGTTTAGGGGTTTAGGGTTTTAGGGTTTAGGGTTCAGGGTTTGGGCCGGCTGGGTGGCTTCGTGCTTGTGGACTCAGGGCCTTCGGCCTTTCAAGATTGAACTAAAACCTAAACCCTAAAACCCTAAACTCCAAACCCTAAACACTAAACTCCCTTGGACCCTACTTTGGGTATACCCTACCTGGTAGCCCAGTAGCCGGATACAATAAAAGTACCCTTTTGGGGGTTGGTTACTTTACACGGGAACCTTGAACCGAAACAAGGGCAACAGGGTACCACTGAGCTGCCAAGCCTATACTCTGGGTCCTATTAAGGTATAGGAACCATAAAAACTTCAATGGTTCTTTTTGGTCCCCAAGGTTTGGGGGGAGCCCCAGAAGGACCCTGTCAACCCTAAGCCACGGCAGTGGGTTTAGGGTTAAGAGTTTAGGGTTTAGGGTTTAGGGTTAGGGTTTAGGGTTTAGGGTTTAGGGTTTAGGGTTTAGGGTTTAGGGTTTAGGGTTTAGGGTTTAGGGTTTAGGGTTTAGGGTTTAGGGTTTAGGGTTTAGGGTTTAGGGTTTAGGGTTTAGGGTTCGCCCGCGCCTCGCCAAAGTCAGCGGGCCTAGCCTGCCAACCGGGAAGCTTTAGGATGAAGAGGGCTTCAGGTTAGGGTTGATAGGGTTGAGGGTTCAGGTTGTAGGATTAGGGTTTAGGGTTCAGGGTTTAGGGTTTAGGGGTCTAGGGTTTAGGGTTCAGGGTTTAGGGTTTAGGGGTCTAGGGTTTAGGGGTCTCGGGTTTCGGCTTTTAAGGTTCAGGGTTTCGTGTTTTGCGGCCTTGCAGAATCTTGAGGGTTCGTACAAGGCTCTCGCTTGGGGTCCATGATGGGTCGCTCCCAAAAAGGGGGAGCCGCCTTGTGATATACCACCCACTAGAATTCTCCCAATCCTCATACATGGACAACTACGAGGCCCCCCTGTGTCTCAGGGAAGTTCTATGGTGCTTAATGTGGTCCCTTACCTTCTTTAAAGGATTCTGAAGTATGGGCCCTGTAGTTTTCTAGGGAATTCAAGGGGTAGATGAGGAGTCACATGGACGGACCATGTATCTACCCTAAGACTCTCTATGGACGATGGAACCTATTTTGCAAGCTGACTACATGCAGTTGTGCCAGCGGTTTAAAAAACCCTAAACCCTAAACCCTAAACCCTAAACCCTAAACCCTAAGGCTTATTTAGGGGGAGGTGTTGGGGGTCATGCTATCCTGCAGGAGCCCACCCCTTCCTACCCAAACCCTACCATGTCCCGATTAAGATACAACCCTAAGGGTCCATGTACCTAAATAGGGAAAACATTGGCCTGTAAAGTACTTCCTATACAGGGACTTTGGGGTCCCAAGTGTAGAACAACTAGACACCCTGAAGCTGTGCGCCTGCGAGCCGACTATAGTACATTCCTTACAGTTCAGACAACGCCCAAGCCCTCCAATGTGGGAATCCCACTGAGAAGCAGCAACCACCCCGAGCCCTAAACCCTAAAGCCTACACCTTATGAAGAACTAGAGCCTAGACCCCAACCCTAAACCTTAAACCCTAAACCCTAAACCCTAAACCTTAAACCCCAAACCCCAAACCCCAAACCCTAAACCCTAAACCCTAAACCCTGAACCCTACACCCTAAACCCTAAACCCTAAACCCTAAACCCTACATGAACAGCTCAATGCGGCCTTGGGCTTTGGCCGCTTCTTGGGCTTCTGCTTGGGATGGCCACCTTGGCTCCAGGATGCTTAGGGGCGTGGGGTTTAGGGTTTAGGGTTTAGGGTTTAGGGTTTAGGGTTTAGGGTTTAGGGTTTGGGGCTTAGGGTTTAGGGTTCAGGGGTTTAGGGTTTGGGGTTTAGGGCTTAGGGTTTGGGGTTTAGGGTATAGGGTTTGAGGATTGGGGTCTAGGGTTTGGGGTTTGGGGTTTGGGGTTTAGGGTTTCAGGGTTCAGGGTTTGGGGTTTGGGGTTTAGGGTTTAGGGTTTGGGGTTTAGGGTTTGAGGTTTCGGGTTTCAGGTTCAGGGTTTAGGGTTTGGGGTCTGGGGTTTAGGGTTTAGGGTTTGGGGTTTAGGGTTTAGGGTTTGGGGTGTGGGGTTTAGGGTTTGAGGTTTGGGGTTTCGGGTTTGGGGTTCAGGGTTCGGGGTTTAGGGTTTCGGGTTTAGGGTTTAGGGTTTGGGGTTTGGGGTTTGGGGATTGGGGTTTAGGGTTTGGGGTTTAGGGTATGGGGTTCAGGGTTTGGGGTTCAGGGTTTGGGGTTTAGGGTTTGGGGTTTCAGGGTTTGGGGTTTTGGGGGAAACCCTAAACCCTACACCCCAAACCCGAAAGTTTAAGATGTAGGGCTGATTACACCGGTTCGAGCTTCAGCGTTTCAGAGCTCAAGGGATTGCACGGGTGGCTTCTCAAAGATTTCTAACGCATTTTTTACAACCTAAACGGTCTAAACCCTACACCCATGAAGCCAGAAGCCCACATAAAATCGATAAAGCCCTCTACCCCCTAACCCTAAACCCTAAAGCTCCCTAGACCCCAAAGCCTACAAACTTGAACAGCCTAAGGTGTCAAGCCTTCCGGCCGTTCAGAGTGGACTTCTGGGGTTTTAGGGGTTTAGGGTTTAGGGGTTTGGGGTTTAGGGTTTAGGGTTAGGGTTTAGGGTTTTGGGTTTAGGACTTCTGGTAGATTCGGTACCCCATGGGCCCATAGGCACCCAAAGCAAATCTAAGCTCAGGTTATGTAGGGTTAGAGGTTTAAGGCATAAGGTTTAGGGTTTGTCAAACCGTTGCACTGGGAAGCTGAGGACTTTGCCGTTTTGGGGTTTTTGGGGTGTCGGCTTTGGCGTGCGCGGGGCAACAGGCTTACCGGAGCTTCATGCTCAGAACACCCTCGTGTTCAGGCTCTAGAAGATCTGCAAGGTTGGAACTCTAAACCCAAACCACCCCCCCAACTCGATAAGCCCTACACCCGAGAAAGCATGCCCGCAAACCCGAAACTCCTACACCCTAAATCCCAAAATTTGAACCAAATCCCTAAAAACCGCATGCCCCTAAAACACTAAACCCTACCCCCTCCTCTAAACCCCTATCCCCTAAACCCGAAAACGGAAAACCCTAAACCTAACACCTTAAACCCCTAAACCCCTCTCCCCGTGAAGCCAAAACCCAACAAAAAAAACCCTAAACCACGCACCTAAACCCCGAACCCTACACCCTACACCCTACACCCCTACACCCTGAACCCTAAACCCTAAACCCCTAACCCTGCATCCTAAACCCTAAACCCCGAAAGACCCCCAAATCTTCCATCTGCCTCAGCCAAGCGGCCTCCAGCCTGTTTGAGTTTGGGGTCTATAGGGTTTAGGGTTTCTAGGGTTTCTAGGGTTTTTAGGGTTTTTAGGGTTTTTAGGGTTTTTAGGGTTTTTAGGGTTTAGGGTTGTTTCAGCGCAGGCCTTGCGGTTCCAAAGATTTCTTTTATGGCGGGTGTTTCCAGGGTTTCGGGTTTAGGGTTTAGGGTTCAGGGTTTGGGGTTTAGGGTTTCGGGTTTTGCTTTTTGGGTTCGCGTACTCGGACGCTGCCTCATTGATACGTGACATCGGTTCCTCTCTTTCGTGCCCATGGTGGCGTCACTGATCCAGCTGTAGGTCCCGTCGTGCGCGCCCAAAGTCAAATCCAGAATCTGAGAAACTTCTATCTCATCCTCCGCCAGCGTCCATAGGATGAACCCCAAGCCAAAGCCTGAAACACCCCGGCCAACTCTGTAACTTCTGGGGTTTAGTGATTTAGGGTTTAGGGTTTAGGGTCTAGGGTTTAGGGGTTTGGGGGGGGGGGGGGGGGGGGTTTGGGGGCATCGATTCCTGAGCACCTAAGGCCCTTAAGCCCTAACGCTCGAAGACACCAAAACCTCCAAGATCCCCTCAGCCCTAATCCCTCAAAACCCCAAACCCCAAACCCAGTTACTTTGATAGGGTTTACATGGGCCGACCGAATCCGGTCCGCAAGTTGTAGAGACTTCATTGCTAGCAGGCCCGGGTGGTCTCGGTGGATTCATGATGAGATTCGGGCTGCCCTAAAACCCTAAACCCTAAACCCTGAGGCTTTAGAGATGCAAGATAATAAGATAAGGAATTGTTCATGTAGGTTTGTGTTCAGAATATTCACGATGTGAGGGTTACAGTAGCCTGTAGGTCCGTAGGTCCAAGCTGTCAGTAATGGTTCAGGGTTTCTCAGGAGGCAAAGCTTCGTGTCCCAGGCGCCCTCTGTAGCACGTACTCTCTTTGTTGTATAGTAGAAATGCCTTACTACCATAAACCCTATATGAGCCTGAACAATTAGGGTTTCGGGTTCAGGGTTTAGGGTTTAGGGTTTAGGGAATTAGCTTCAATGCGGGATTAACCACTCAAGATCAAGACCGTTTTTCGTGCGGGACATTTCTGGCTGCTCATGCTCGACGAATTAGGAGGCTCTGTCGAGGAACGAACCAAACGCTATGAACCCATAAGCCCTGTACACCCCGTAAGCCCCTAAAACCGCGATAGGCCTAAACCCTAAACCCTAAACCCTAAACCCTAGACCCTAGACCCTAAACCCTAAACCCTAAATCCTAAACCCTAAACCCTACACCCCTAACGCTAAGCCCCTAATCCCCTGAACCCGACTACAGTGCAAGTTCCATGATAGACTCTGCAGCAGTGCCTCCCGCCGTCTAGGGCTCAGGGCGTTTCGAAATTTAATTGGGAAGCCCTTTAGGTTTAGGGTTTAGGGTTTAGGGTTTAGGGTTTAGGGCTTCAGAAAGTCTAAGAAAGATGAGGGACTCTTCAAAAGGGTCCATGTAACTACCCTTAGAATAAAAAGAGGGGGGGGGGGGGGTGGGTCCCTACAAGGACGCGTTGTTGGGGTTTTGAGTATGGGTTTGAGGTTGTAGGGGATAGGGACAGAACAGTAGAATGCACTTGGTAGGGTATCTGAACCGACCTCAGTTGGTCAGCACCTCGCAAGCTTCACGTCTGTACCTGGAGCAGCGGAAGTCTTGACCAAATCAGCCACAGATGGCCAGAGCTCATCACATGTCGTCCCAGTTGTAGCGTTCATGGCCAAGCTGGAACGTAATCTCATAACGGGAATAGGACACCACTTCGATCGTCGGGTGGATGACTTCGCCGTCGATGTGCGCCACGGCCTTCTTCAGATCGTCGAGGTCCGGGCGGTCCTCGCAAATAGCCTGCAAATCACGCAGTGTCATCGGCGCATCTCTTATGTGCAAGGTCTCCTTCCTGGTCTCGCTCGCCCCCTTCTCGCCGACGACCACTATGCGAGCACCGGCGTGGATCACCGGAGTGTCAAGAGTCATCCGACATCCAAGTTGCCTCGGGGGTCCCAGGCGCTTCATCGGAGCCAGTGAGAAATGCCCCAGGCAATCCTGCAGGAACCTTGGCTGCACTTGGGAGGGTGGTAAAAAAAATCCAACTCTTGCTGCCTTATGAAGAAGCCCAATAAACCCAAGAAGGCTAAGGATCTAAAGTTACAGTAAAGCACAAAGGAACATGGGAGGGGCAGGCACAGTCGAGTCGGTCCAGGGAAGTGAAGGCATGCCAGCAAGGTGCCCTGGGGCGCCGATGCCACACGCACATCGCACCAGGTCTTCCTCGGCCTTCGCAGCAGCTCTCTGCCTCTCATCAGCGACATGATGCCAATAACGCCTAACTCGATGCACGAAGCAAACCCTAAACCCTAAACCCTAAACCCTAAACCCTAAACCCTAAACCAACACCTGAGCCCACAACCCAACATGCGCAAGCCTCGGAACACCCAAAACCCTCGTCTCCATTTTAAGTCGAGATGCAGCTCTTCGAGATTTGGCCACAGAAGTTTTCCATCCGGCTCCTGTAGCTGAAGCATGATCAGCCTGAATCATCGAAGCCGCGCAGATTTGGCTTCGGGACGTGGGGCTTCGGGCTTGCACGGCTTACCCTAAACCCTGAACCCTAAACCCTCAATCCTACATTAAAACACTAAACCCTAAACCCTGAACCCTGAACCCAAAACCCAAAACCCTAAACCCTGAACCCAAAACCCAAAACCCTAAACCCTAAGCCACCAGTCAAGGGGCAATGGGTCCACGGACTCCGCCACAGCTGTCAGCTCCTCGAGAAGCCCAAAGCGACCCCTCAAGGCACCACATCTGAAAGGTTTAGGGTTTAGGGTTTAGGGTATTTAGGGTTTAGGGTTTAGGGTTTAGGGTTTAGGGTTTAGGGTTTAGGGTTTAGGGTTTAGGGTTAACCAGACATAGATCTGAACTCCATGCAGATCCATTGCAGCAAGCTTGTGCCCCCTCCCCCCCCATTGTCCCCAGCCCGGCCCTTACTAGAACCTCTAAGAAAGGCTTTCTAGTGCAGGGCCAGGGGTACCGTACCCTGTGCTATACACGGAACATGCTACAATAAAGACCCTAAGCCCTAAACTCGAAACCCTACCTACTGTAAACCCTAAACCCTAAACCCTAAACCCCACACCCCAAACCCTAAACCCTAAAACCCATTTGGTGCCAGGAGTTATTAAATCAACCAGCCCTCAGGCCCTTGAAAGTGGGATTAGCTTGGAGTCTGGGAGCCACGTGTGCTTGCGAGCACTGGCTGTCGAGGGTTTCGGGTTTAGGGTATAGGCTTTCGGGCTCATAACCCTCAGGATCCATGTACCTATTTAGGGAATGCTTGGGCCTCAAAATTCCTCCTAGACAGGTACTTTGGGGCCCAGGTACATAATAATGAGGTACACGGACCCTTAGGGCAGGGATTACGGTTCAGGGATTCTCCTCGTCCACGGCATCCAGTGTCAGGTGCGGCGAGAGCTTCTCGCCCGCGGAGGTCGTCAGGCTACACATTGGCGCCTGGCTCCGCCAGGCAAAATGGGCTATAAGCCCTAATCTCTGCGTGGCAAAAATGGGCCATAAGCCCTAGTCTCTGCGAAGCAGCTGTGGTTCTTTCGGGGAGGATGTCGGAGTAGGCTGACTCTAACTGATATCAACCCAGCTGGCTTTCGTCAATCTCACATTCTGAGGTTTTGTGCTCCATTCCCCTAAACCCGAACCCTAAAGCCTAAAAACCCCCACAGCCCGAACCACACTCTCCAGCCACCCCCGCCCCAAATTTCCAGGACAAGAAACCCAAAACCAAAAAGCCGAAACACACTCTCCAACCCCCCCCCCCCAAAAAAAAAAAAAAAACCAAGAAACCCTCAACCAAAAAGAAAAGCCGAGCCCGAACAGTCCTAAACGATCCTTGCCTTGCTAAGCACCAACAACTCCCAGGTTGCTTAGCACCCTGGGCCAAAAAGGTTAACCTTTCAATTTCGGTAGGGCTATATATATATATATACCGCAAAAGGGTAAAGGTTATTGGCACTTTAGGGCCTGACAAATTAGAATAGGGTCTTGGGGGGGGGGGGGGGGTTATTATAGGCTATCTATCAAGGGACCATGAGGGAATACTACTAGTAATTGTTCCGACCACTATATTCTACGGTTTCAAGTGGGCCGTGCACTCTGCCCCGTGCTCCATCTTCGGCGCCTTCATTTTGCAGGCCACGTGTGCGGCCAGATCCCCAACGCTCTGGAAAGCAGAAGGCGTGCAGCTTTCCAGGAGCTCGCCGGCCATGGTGCTGACCTTGGACCAGAAGATGGAAGAACGAGTCTTAAGCAAGCTTCTGAAATGCAAAGCATCAACACCAACACCCAAAAGGACGTACATATGACATAACCAGCAATCTTAAAACCCTCAAGAACTATAAGCCCAAACTAGCCTGTTCAAAAAACGAACAGAATAGCTTCATGCAAAAACTGAAACCCAGCAGTATGTGCTGCTGGGAACTGAACCACCGTTCATGTACACCTTCGGGTTTGAAAAGGGTTTCTAAGGGCTTTTAAATCAGGAAATAGATGATGGTGGGCCGTTTCGTCAGTTTCAGGACCCTCTAAACCCTAAACCCTACACCCTACACCCTAAACCCTAAACCCTGAACCCATTCAGGGTCTCAGCAAAGACAAGGGGCACGGACCATCGTGCTCGACTGCGTTGGCCCTCAATGCGCCAACGCGTCGGCCTAGCTACGCTGAGCCTCAAGCTTGCGAGAAGAAGCAGCACTATCCCTCAACCCTAAACCCTACGACCCTAAACCTGTTACCGGGTCTGGGGCTGTTCGGGCTTAAACCGTATGGGTCCTTTGTTATTTAACCTTATATAGAATAAGGGCCCATACTTCGGATCCCTATAAACAAGAATTATGGTTCGAACCTTACAGCTGTTAGGGTTCATGAAGCTTAGGGCACAGATCCGGGAAGAGGGGGGAGGGGGGGGGGGGGGAACGAGGGGCCGCGGGGGAGGGGACGGGGGGGAGGGAGGGGAGAGGGGTGGGGAGAGGGTGAGGCAGGGAAGGGGGCCTTAGGTACAATGAACCCTTCGACCCATTTAGGGTTTAGGGTTTAGGGTTTGGGGTTTGAGGTTTAGGGCTTAGAGTGTGTGTACGGGTTTACGAAGGTATGTATAGACGATAATACAAAGGAAACCTATAACTTTGAAACCCTAAACCCTAAACCCTAAACCCTGAACCCTAAACCCTAAACCCGAAACCCGAGGAGGCAGGCCCGCACATGAACTTCTCAAGCGCTCGGGAGGTCCACACAGTCCCTCAAACCCTAAAACTATATCCAAGGCTAGTTTAGGTTTTAGGGTTTAGGGTTTAGGGTTTAGAGTCCAGGCCTTTTAAAGGGGAACTCCTTATATACCCCTTATATACGCTGTCTGCAACCCAGGGGCCATGCTTCGGAACCCTGTCAAGAAGGTAAGGGACCAAATTTAAGAGACCATATAACTAGACTACGCTTAGCGTATACATGCTACACACCCCTAACCTCTAAACCTCTAATCTCCAGAAACCCACAAGGAGCCCATGAAGGGACCGCGTAACTACCCTTAAACTAGGGCGAGGGGTCGCTCCCTACAAGGACGTGTTGCGGCTGAGAGTACGGGTCTGAGGTTGTGGGCTTGGGGTCCACCAGTTGAGTTGCACCTCGCAAGCTCACGTCTGTACCTGGAGCGGGAGAAGTACAGACCCAGTCACAGATGGCCAGAGCCTCATCACAGGTCTTCCCAGTTGTAGCGTTCATGACCAAGCTGGAACGTAATCTCATACCGGGAATAGGACACCAGTTTCATCGTCGGGTGGATGACTTCACCGTCGATATGCGCCACGGCCTTCTTCAGATCGTCGAGGTCCGGGCGGTCTATGCGAATGGCCTGCAGATCATCCAGGGTCATCGGCGCATCTCTTATGTGCACAGTCTGCTTCCTGGTCTCGCCTGCCCCCTGCTCGCCGACGACCACTACGCGAGCTCCGGCGTGGATCACCGGAGTGTCACCAGTCATAGGGCACCCAAGATTCGTCGGCGCTCCGAACCTTGGTAACTCTTCAGGGAACCTTAAACCTAGTTGCCCAGTATCCTTGGGGAACTCAAGGTGAACCTTTGGGATTCAAAAGGGAATACAATACCCCAAAAAAGGTTCAAGGTTACCTACTCTACTACGAAATAAACCCCAAAAAAAGAAGGCAAAAAGGCACCACTGGGCTCCCCCAAGCATCATTCGAACCATCGAAAGTGCATCGCAATCCTGCAGGAACATGGGAGGGGCGGGCACAGTCGGGTCGGTCCAGGAAAGCGAAGGCATGCCACAGAGGTGCCCTGGGGCGCGGATACCGCACGCGCATCGTACCAGCTCTTCCTCGGCCTTCGCAGCAGCTCTCTGCCTCGGCAGCAGCAACACGATGCCAACCTAGCCCGAATCCCTACTTTGGAGTAGACCCTGGAAAAATAGCATTTCCTTTTTAGGTATAGAAGTGGCTAGAATAGGAGCCCAGAACCAAAAGAAGTATTAAAGTATAGTACTCCAGTAATTGACAGGTAATTGGTTTGGCACATGGTGTGGGATGCAAAATTCACGAAGCAGACCTGCGTTCGCCGCAACACCACAATGCACCGAACACCCGAGCCCAGGACCCCAAAAAGCGCAAACCTTGCTTTTAGGGTTTAGGTATGGTTTAGGGTTTAGGGTTTAGGGTCTAGGGGTTTGGGGTTTAGGGTTTAGGGTTTCGGGTTTAGGGTTTAGGGTTTGCAACCCCAAATCCCCATCTCGAATTTGCAATGACGATGTCGAGATGCAGCTCCTCTAGATTGGGCCACAGAAGTTTTCCATCCGGCTCCTGCAGCTCAAGCATGATCAGCCTGCCAGAAACATTGGAGCCATGCAGATTTATCTTCGGGGCTTGCAGGGCCTACCCTAAAGCCCCTAAACCCTAAACCCTAAACCCTAAAACCTAAACCCTAAACCCTAAACCCTAAACCCTAAACCCTAAACCCTAAACCCTAAACCCTAAACCCTAAACCTTCGGGATTTGGGCCTTGGGGCTGCTTGTGTTGTCTTACTGTGTGCCTCTTGCCCTAAACCCTAAACCCTAAACCCTAAACACTGAACCCTAAACCCTAAACCCTATAAACCCAAAACCCAAAACCCGAAACCCTAACCCTAAACCCTAAACCCTAAACCCTAAACCCTAAACCCTAAGCCAAGCTCCGGTCGAGGAGCAGTGGATCCACGAACTCCGCCACAGCCGTCAGCTCCTCAACAAAAACCCAAAGCGACCCCCCCCCCCTTCAAGGGGGCCCAAATTCTGAAAGGTTTAGGGTTTTTAGGGTTTAGGGTTTAGGGTTTAGGGTTTAGGGTTTAGGGTATTTAACCCTAAACCCTAAACCCTAAACCCTAAAGCCAAAACCCTAGACCAACTTTGCCCAGCGAAAGCAGGGGCAGGGGGCGGGGTTCAGTTTCAGCTGCAGCTCATTCTGTTTGGGGGGATCAGCTTCGGCTCATTAAATAAGACTGAAACTGCAACTGAAACAGAAACGGTTTCAGCTTCAGTTTGGGTTTCAGGGTTCGGTTTCAGCTTCAGCTTCAGTTAATCCCTTTGGGCAGGGGGGGGGGGGTGGGGTGGTCATGTGTTCAGTTTCAGTGGGGTTCGGCATGCAAAAACAATTCTGAGCCCCACTCAAGTCCTGGGCATCAAGTTTGTACAAACCTATGTGCGTGCCAAGAATGGGGCCTACAACCTCCATGAAAAGCATTTATACATGGGGGCCTGGTGAGCTATACAAGGTAGACACCTACGTGTCAAGAGTTTAGCTCAACTAGCTCTTATATACTTGAAGTCTGTGTGGTGGCGGTCTTCAAGCGAAGTGCGCGTGCGAGCACTGGTTTCGATGGTTTATAGGGTTTAGGGACTGGGGTTTAGGCAGCAGAGATTATATATTGGGTTTAGGGTTTATCCTCGTCCACGGCATCCAGTGTCAGGTGCGGCGAGAGCTTCTCGCCCGCGGAAGTCGTCAGGCTACACATTGGCGCCTGGCTCCATTAGAAAACCGAAAACCCTAAACCCGAAACCCTAAACCCCTGATCTTCAGGGCTGGGCCATAAGCCCTAGTCTCTGCGAAGCAGCTGTGGTTCTTTCGGGGAGGGTCTCGGACTAGGCCGACTTAACTGATATCAACCCAGCTAGCTTTCGTCTTGCTCAAAGGCGCAATCTCCAATTCGCAGGTTTGTGGTCCAGAGCCCTCAACCCTAAACCCTAAACCCTACACCCCCACAGCCCGAAACACACTCTCCAACCCCCCCCCCCCCCCAAAAAAAAAAAAAAAAAAAAACTAAAAAACAACAACGAACAGTCCTAAAAGATCATTGCCTTTCGAAGCACCAACAACTCCCAAGTTGCTTTGTACCGTTGGGCCAAAAAAGGTTCACCTTTCAATTTCGGTAGGGCTATATATACCCCAAAGGGGTAAAAGGTTATTGGCACTTTAGGGCCTGACAAATTAGAATAGGATCTGGGGGGGGGGGGGGGGGGTTATTATAGGCTATCTATCAAAAGACCATGAGGGAATACTACTAGTAATTGTTCCGACAACTAGATTCTACGGTTTCAAGTGGGCCGTGCACTCTGCCCCGTGCTCCATCTTCGGCGCCTTCATTTTGCAGGCCACGTGTGCGGCCAGATCCCCAACGCTCTGGAAAGCAGAAGGCGCGCAGCTTTCCAAGAGCTCGCCGGCCATCGTGCTGACCTTGGACCAGATGACTGAAGAACGAGTCTCAAGCTCAAGCTTCTGAAATGCAAAGCATCAACACCAACACCCAAAAGCACGTACAGATGACATAGCCAGCAATCTTAAAACCCTCAAGCGCTATAAGCACAAACTAGCCTGTTCAAAAGCGGACAGACTAGCTTCATGCTTGGTCATTTGCAGATGCTTTCGTCTTTGCGGTTCTGTCATTCCCGGTTTTCTTGAGAGACTGAAACCCAGCAGTATGTGCTGCTGGCAACTGAACCACCGTTCATGTAGGGCTACGGGTTTGAAAATGGTTTCTAAGGGCTCTTACATCAGGACTTAGATGATGGTGTGCCGTTTCGTCAGTTTCAGGACCCTAAACCCTAAACCCTAAACCCTAAACCCTAAACCCTAAACCCTAAACCCTAAACCCGGGTTACGAAGGGTTTCGAATTCAGGGCTTGATGGCCATGCGCCTCGTCTGGGTGTGATGTTCTTCGACAAGTTCAGGACCCTGAACCCTCGTCTCTAAACCCTAAACCCTAAACCCTAAACCCTAAACCCTAAACCCTACACCCTAAACCCTAAACCCTAAACCCATTCAGGGTCTCAGCAGAGACAAGGGGCGCGGACCATGGTGCTCGACTGTGTCGGCCCTGGATGCGCCAACGTGTCAGCCTAGCTACGCTGAGCTTCAAGCTTGCGAGAAGAAGCAACACTATAAACCCTAAACCCTAAACCCTAAACCCTAAACCCTAAACCCTAAACCCTAAACCCTACGACCCTAAACCTGTTACTGGGTCTGGGGCTACTCGGGCTTAAACCGTATGGGTCCTTTGTTATTTAACCTTATATAGAATAAGGGCCCATGGTTGAGGAACCCTAAGCCCTAAAACTCATGACGGGGTTCTGGGGCTATTAGGGTTTAGCCCGTATAGAAATTAAGGGCCCCTTGTTATGTAACCCTTATATACACTAAGGGCATCCCTATAAACAAGAACTATAAGGGACCATAGGTTCGAACGCTGTCAGAGTTCATGAACTAACCTCTAAACCTCAACATCCCCATGATTCCTGAATAAACCCTGCATAAACCCGCTATACCTAAACCCTAAACCCTAAACCCTATATAAACGGCAAGTCAGCCCAGCTGCGTTTTGCTGGCTTTCAACGCAGCGACTTCCCACCCGTATAAGCCAAAAACCTTACAGAAATTCGATAAACCCCTTAAACCCTCAAAGCCCTACGAACCAAAACCAAACCCTTAAAAATCATGCTCGGGCTGGCAGTTTTCGTGAACAGGATTTAGGGTTTATAGGGTTTACAGCGTTAAGAGGGTTTATAGAGTTTATAGGGTTGAGGGTTGACTGTTCGGACTTCAGGCTTTAGGGGTCTCTGGGTCTGGGGTTCAGAAGCTTTAGGGATGTAGGGTGTGCCTTATACCCAGACCCCTGGGAGGATCCAGAAAGTAGAGCCCCCAAATAGTACCCTTGTCTTCTATGGGGTCGTTCTTAGGAGGATCCCTAGACCCTAAAAACTAAACCCTAAACCCTAAACCCTAACCCTAAACCCTAAACCCTAAACCCTAAACCACTTTTTGGATCCTCCCACGGGTCTGGGTCGTACAAGTCGTACCCCTCAGAGTCCATGTAGCCTCCCGAAGCCCAAGGGTTGACGCCGCCACAAGGGTTTAGGGTTTAGGGTTTAGGGTTTAGGGTTTGGGGTTTGGGGTTTAGGGTTTAGGGTTTAGGGTTTAGGGTTTAGGGTTTAGGGTTTAGGGTTTAGGGTTTGGGGTTTAGGGTTTAGGGTTTAGGGGTTTAGGGGTTTAGGGGGTTTAGGGTCTAGGAGTTTTGGGTCCCAGTCCCGAGGCCCTTTGTCTCATGCCACATATTCCTGGGCGCTCATGCATGACCGGAGACTTCTACGAATGGTGAGGGTGTAGGGTTTAGGCTTTGGGGTTTAGGGTTTAGGGTTCAGAGTTTGGGGTTTCAGGATTAGGGTTCAGGGTTTACGGGTGAGGGTTAAGGGCTTAGGGTCTAAGGCTGTGATGTTACTTTTAGGCATTCCCAATTTTTGGCACTAGCTGGAACATCTATTCTAGCCTACGAGGTACTACTACGGAGGCCCCTACGTCGGAACCCCCAGATATTGTTTTTCGCTGTTTGGCGTTTAGGCTTTAGGGTTTTGGGTCTAGGGTTTAGCTGGAGCTGCGCACCCGACAAGAAACATCCTTGGTATGGTCGTTAGGGACTCGTGTTCATGGAACTAGGCACACCTCAAAAACACATCTTCAGCATGGTTGCTGGGACCGTAAGCGATCAACCATATTCTAGTGCCCTAAACCCTCTTAGAATGAGCCACTAGTTGGGCAGCCCTTTGATGCTCCCTTTTCAGGAAGGTGAGGGGCCCTATGCAGGGATCGCTGAGCTACCCTTAACATAGGGCGAGGGGTCGGTCCCTACAAGGACGGGAGAAAGGGTCTAGAGTATGGGTTTGAGGTTTGTGGGTTTAGGGTATACCAGTTGGCAGTTGGGTTTAGGGACGGAGCGGTAGAATGCACTTGGCAGGCGTCAGTTGGACAGCACCGCCGCGAGCTCTCACGCCTGTACTTGGAGCAGCGGAAGTATAGACCAACTCAGCCACAGATGGAAAGAGCCTCATCACATGTCGTCCCAGTTGTAGCGTTCATGACCAAGCTGGAACGTAATCTCATACCGGGAATAGGACACCAGTTTCATCGTCGGGTGAATGACTTCACCGTCGATGTGCGCCACGGCCTTCTTCAGATCGGCGAGGTCCGGGCGGTCTTTGCGAATAGCCTGCAGATCGTGCAGGGTCATCGGCGCATCTCTTACGTGCACGGTCTGCTTCCTGGTCTCGCCTGCCCCCTGCTCGCCGAGGACCACTACACGAGCTCCGGCGTGGATCACCGGAGTGTCATAAGTCATGGGGCATCCAAGATTCGCGGGCCCGAGAGGCATCCTCAGTAGCCCAGTATAACCATCTTAAAACAAGGTTACCAATTTGGGCATAACAGCTTGTTAAAAAAGGAAAGGAACCTTGAACCAAAAAGGGGGCAAAAGGGCACCACTGGGCTACCAAGCAGACCAGGCATCATTGGAGCAAGAAGAAGAAGATGAGGATTGCAATTCTGGAGGAACATGGGAGGGGCAGGCACAGTCGAGTCCGTCCAGGTAAGCGAAGGCATGCCAGCAAGGTGCCCTGGGGCGCCGATGCCACACGCACATCGTACCAGCTCTTCCTCGGCCTTCGCAGCAGCTGCCTGCCTCACAGCAGCAACATGATGCATCTAAACCTTAAACCCTAAACCCTGAACCCTAAACCCTGGTACTTGCTTCGGCACATGGTGTGGGATGCGGGATTCACGAAGCAGACCTGTGCTGGACGCAACACCGCAACACCGCCATGCACCGAACACCTGAGCCTAAAAACCCAAAAGACCAAGCCTCGGAGCCCCCCCAAAATACTCGGGCTTAGGGTTTAGGGTTTAGGGTTTAGGGTTTAGGCTTTAGGGCTTAGGGCTTTTTAAACTAAAATTAGTTTTTACGTATGAGTATGTCGAGATGCAGCTCTTCGAGATTTGGCCACAGAAGTTTTCCATCCGGCTCCTGTAGCTGAAGCATGATCAGCCTGAGTCATCGAAGCCGCACAGATTTTGCTTCGGGACTCGGGGCTTAGGTCTTGCAGGGCTTACCCTACACACTAAACCCTGATCCCTAAACCCTAAACCCTAAACCCTACGTAAGCTCTTCGGGATTTAGGGCACTTGGGGCTGCTTCAGCTGTCTTTGTTGCGTGCTTTTGAGCGACGCGCAATGCCAAGCTCCGGTGACCCTAAACCTTAAACCCTAAACCCTAAACCCTAAAACTAAAACCCTAAACCGTAAACCCGAAACGCGAAACCTAAACCCTAAACCCTAAACCCACCAGTCAAGGAGCAGTGGATCCACGGACTCCGCCACAGCCGTCAGCTCCTCAAAGAGTCCAACACGACCCCCCCAAGTCTGAAAGGTTTAGGGTCTAGGGTTTAGGGTTTGGGGTTTAGGGTTTAGGGTTTAGGGTCTAGGATTTCGGGTAGCCCGAAAAAAGCATCTGAAGCCCAAACAGATCCAGGGCAGTAAGCTGGCCCAGACCCTAGACCCAAGAGCAACCTAGGAATAACAGGGGTACTGGATGTGGTTGCAAGGGGCTTACACGGGAGCCCACACCCTAAACAAGGGGGAATAAGGGCCCACTCTACGTGCCAAGAATGACCACCTCTAGCCTAAAACCCTAACCCTAAACCCTAAACCCTAAACCCTAAACATGGAAGGTATCTAGTTGGGGCGTACCCTGGACTACACAAGGTACCTGCTACAGTTGAGAAGTTGAGATCCATTTTTGGGTGCCAAGAGTTCAGACCAAACAGCTCTCTCGTTTAGGGTTTAGGGTTTAGGGTTCTCTTACTTACATACTTGAAAGTGGGTTGCTTGGGTCCCAGCGCGATGTGCGCGATGTGTGCGCGTGAGCACTGGCTTTCGAGGGTTTAGGGTTTAGAGCTTCTCCTCATCCACGGCATCCAGTTTCAGATGCGGCGAGAGCTTCTCGCCCGCGGAGGTCGTCAGGCTACACATTGGCGCCTGGCTCCGTTGGCAAGATGGGGTATAAGCCCTAGTCTCTGCGAAGCAGCTGTGGTTCTTTCAGGGAGCGTCTCGGACTAGGCTGAGCTGGATTTCCGTCTTACTCCAAGGCGCAATCTCAAATTCTGAGGTTTGCGTTCCAGACCCCCTAAAACCCGAAACCCTAAACCTGAAGCCCCAATATTGACAACCAACAACTCCCCAGAGACCTTCCGAACCTTTATGAGAGCTTGGGCGGTTCGCCGGGGATGGGACATCAAGGGCTTGCGGTTGGGGGTTTAGGGTTTGGGTCTTATATTTCAGGGTTGCTGGTTTGCGGCTTCAAGTGATCAAGGGACCATAAGGGAATACTACTAGTAATGATGCCGACCACTATATAATATTATACGGTTTCAAGTGGGCCGTGCACTCTGCCCCGTGCCCCATCTTCGGCGCCTTCATTTTGCAGGCCACGTGTGCGGCCAGATCCCCAACGCTCTGGAAAGCAGAAGGCGCACAGCTTTCCAAGAGCTCGCCGGCCATGGTGCTGACCTTGGACCAGATGATCATGGGTTCCCCTACTACCTCCCCTAGCTTCCCCCCATAGTTAAGGCTGTGTAGGTATTAAAAAAAGCCGAATTAAGGTTATTTCAGGGGGGAAACTGGGGAACCTAGGGGGGGGGGGGGGGGGGGGGGTAGTATAGAGAACCCATGCGATGATGGAAGAATTGGCTCATGACGTCAATCCAGATGTACTCAGAATATGTTGACATCAGTAATCAAAGCGCGAACAATAAGACTAAGAGCAGACTGAAACGCCCCAGGATATGGGTTTGTATTTTAATGGGGAGGCACGTGACACGCGTTGGGGTCGGGGTATGTTTCGCGGGTATGTTTCGGGGTATGTTTCGGGGGTATGTTTCGGGTATGTTTCGCGGCATCAGGAGCTACTTTACCTGCAATTTCGGGGGTATGTTACGGGGTATGTTTCGGGGGTATGTTTCGGGGTATGTTACGGGGTATGTTTCGCGGGTGTGCAACCCGTGTGCCATTCTTAAACCTGAGCCCCCCAAAAAAACACAAACCCATATGCCGCTGCGAACTTAACCACCGTAGATTAAAGGGCTTCGAATTCAGGACGTAGAATTTCAGGACCCTAAACCCTAAATTATAAACCCTAAACCCTAAACCCTTGAACCCTAAACCCTAAACCCATTCAGGGTCTCAGCAAAGACAAGAGGCGCGGACCATGGTGCTCGACTGGGTCGGGCCTCGATGCATCAACGCGTCGGCCTACCTATGCTGAGCCTCAAGCGCGCGAGAAGAAGCAACGCTGAATCCCTAACCTAAACAACCCTAAACCCTAAACCCTAAACCCTAAACCCTAAACCCTAAACCCTAAACCCTAAACCCTAGACCCTAGACCCTAAACCCTACACCTAAACCCTAAACCCTAAACCCTAAACCCTAAACCCTAAACCCTAAACCCTAAACCCTAAACCCTAAACCCTCTCAACCGTCAACCCTAAACCCCTGAACCCTATAAGCCATAAAACCCCGACCCCATGACTGGGCTTAGGGTTCAGGGATCAGTGTCCTGACCTATGACTAGGACCCTGCCATCAGTGCTAGGGGGTTCCGATACTTGGGAATGTAGGGTTTAGGGTGTCAGGTTTAGGGTTTAGAGAGGGAGTGGGCGTTCGGGGTTCAGGGTTTAGAGGTGTGGGAGTTTGGGGTTTGGGATTTAGACCTGGGACCCTATTTTGCCTACAGATTAGTAGCAAGTAACCCTCTACTTGTAGCAAGTAACCCTCTACTTCGTAGGTATTACCCTAAAAAACTGTAGGTAAATAGGGTCCCAGGGAGAGGTTTGGGAAGGTAGGGTTTAGGGGACTTAGAGTTTGGATCCCTGGGTTTTCTAAGGTTTGGGGATCTTACGGCTTTGAGCTTCAAGAGGGCTTCACCCTAGACCTTAAATCCCCTGAGATTTGCTCGAAACCCTAAACCCTAAGCCTTAAACCCTAAACCTTAACCCTAACCCCTAAGCCCTAGGCCCTAAACCTTAACCCAAAAACCCAAAACTCGAAACCCCAAACCCGAAACCCTCAACCCGAAATCCTAAGCCGCAGCTTTGCACTAGACCACCTAGACTCGGGAGTAACCGAGGAATAAAAAAGGGTACCCTGTTTGGTTTTAAGGGGAGGGCACCCCAACCCTGCAAAAAGGAAAAACAAAAATGGCCTACTCCCGGTGCTAGCCTAAACCCTAAACCCTAAACCCTAAACCCTAAACCCTAAACCCTAAACCCTAAACCCTAAACCCTAAACCCTAAACCCTAAACCGCAGCTTTGCACTAGACCACTGCAGGCCTTGCTGATGGGGAAGACTGACGCGGCCTCACCCTCAATGAGGAACTCCTCATAGAGCCCAAGTTGTCCATCCCTAAACCCTAAACCCTGAACCCTAAACCCTAAACCCTAAATCCAAAACCCTAAGCCCTATCCCTAACCTCTACACCCCTAAATCCTAATGTTTTAGAGTTTATAGGGTTTTGGGGTCCAACGACCTAAACCACAAACCACCTCCCCCCAAAAACCCTACGCCCGAAGCCCTGTGAAAGCACAGGATATGTTGTGATCAGGGTTTATAGGGTCTAGGGAGTCACTGGCCAAGAACTGCAGGAACAGTGGAGGTTTTTTTGGGGGTCTTATGGTATCACGATTTGTTTGAGTTGTTTTGCAAGGTATTGGGGTATTGGGGTGCAGAGCAATTCTTTAGTATCAGGGGTTTAGGGGTTCAGGGCCACGGAGTTTCATTTAAGACCTTGTAACCCTAAACCCTAAACCCTAAACCCTAAACACTTGAGCCCTAAATCCGAACCCCTTCCGACACCCAGGGCCGCACACCTCCTCGGCTGCAAGAAGCTCGTCTGCCTCCTCCTGGATCGGATGCTTTGCTACCCCTAAACCCTAAACCCTAAACCCTAAACCCTAAACCCTGAACCCTGAACCCTGAACCCTGAACCCCGAACCCTGACCAAGCGTGTGATCTTGACTTGCAGGAGCCATTTGTGCGATCTACGGAACCCTATAACCCTGACACCCCTTCCATGCTATTCGGGGCCATGTAGGGTTTAGGGTTTAGGGTTTAGGGTTAGGGTAGGGGCTGAGCCAGTGTTTGGAGCCAGTGCCATCACAGGTTGAACGGACAGAACCATCAGCATTGAAGGCCGGTTTCAAGGGCGGGATGCGGCTTCTCGGCATATCCGAATCCGCTGCGTTCATCGGAGTTGTGATCATCGCTGCCCTGGAGCCTGTCGGCCATGTCCTGACCGGCGCCGGCCTCCATCAGCAATTGCACGACTGCAGCATGGCCCTCGTCAGCTGCGAGCATCCTGGCTGTGTTGCCATAGCTGTCGGCCATGTTCATGTCGGCGCCGGCCTCCACAAGCACACGCACGACTTCAGCATGGCCCTCTAGGGCTGCAAGCATCAGGGCTGTGTTGCCCCTGTTGCTGGCCACGTCCTTGTCGGCGCCGGCCTCCACCAGCAAGCGCACCACCTCAGCGTAGCCGCGCTCCGCTGCCAGCATCAGGGCTGTGTCTCCAGTATGGCTATAAGCCTGAGTTGTCCAGTAACCTGGGGGTAATAAAAAGGTTAACCTTTGGGATTTTCAATAGGGATTAGAATACCCCAAAAAAGGTTAAAGGTTACCTACTCTACTAGTAAGAAGCCATGTTCGTGTCGACGCCGGCATCCACAAGTAAACGCACAGCGTCAACATTGTCGTCATTGTCGTCCTGAGCCCCGATCGTCAAGGCTGTGTCGCCAAGCTTGTTGGTGACGTCCTTGTCGGCGCCAGCCTCCGCCAGCAAGCACATCACTTCAGCATGCGCGGGGGTGTAATGAAATCTCCGAACTGCGAGCATCAGGGCTGTGTCGCCATACTTGTCGGGCATATCCTTGTTGGCGCCGGCCTCCAGAAGCAAACGGGCAACTTCAGCATGGCCCTCTAGAGCTGCAATCATCAGCGCTGTGTTGCCATCCATGTTAACCACGTCCTTGTCGGCGCCAGCCGCTGTGAGCAAACGCACCACTTCAGCGTGGCCACGGGCAGCTGCGAGCATCAGGGCCGTGTCACCACCATAGACGAGGCGCACATCCTGTTTGGCACCAGCCTCCAGCAGCAACTGCACGACTTCAACCTGGCCATGGCCAGCTGCGATCATCAGGGCCGTCTCGCCATAGCTGTCGACTGTGTCCTTGTCGGCACCGGCCTCCAGCAGCAAGCGACCGACTTCAGCTTGGCCGTGCTCAGCTGCGACCATCAGGGCCATGGAGCCGTCGTGGGCAGCTAGGTTTGGGTCCAGGGGCAGCTGCAACATGGACTCGACCTGGGGGTTTCCGAAATTTGGGGGTGCGTTATTGGGGTCCTTCGCATTAGGCAATCCTACTGCTTGGGGGTCTAGAGTTGGGGTCCCGACTTCTCGTAAACTACCACCCGAAGGGTTTCTGATGACTATTGCAAACCTTCCTGTGGCCTGGAACCCTTGTTGTTGGAGGCTGCATGTTGGCCCTGGCAACTCACGAGAACTCCCCTAATTGCGCGGTCATGCGCCAAACAGCCCACCTGTTCGACCGAGCCATGTCTGACGGCAGTTGGAAGATCATCCGCTTCTGTATCGGAAGGGCTGGAGAAAGAAAGCACAACAAGTTCAAGGTCTAAAGGTGAGTCGAGACTGGCGGCATCATCCAGATTGGCGCCCCCGAGAATGAGCCTCTGCCTGAAGCGGGGAGGCAGGCCATACAGCTGGTGCAGTCTCTGCTTCACGTCCCTTATGCTGCTCACCTCCTGCAGAGGCATGCTTGCCACCCCCTCGCCCGAGAGCAAGCGAATGTGCAGCATCCTCCGATGGCGAAGCTTGAGCCTAGGCCTGCAGAGCACACATGGGTATAGTCGCGATCTCCATGGCGTAGCGGCGTAAGACATATACCGGAATTTCGAGCAACACCTGAAACCTGAACTTCAGACAAACCAGTGTTGGCAGACAAGCCTCGGACTAGCTTGCAATAGGGGAGGCGCCTTGCAGGGTATTTGTTTGATTTGGCAAAGCCCCCAGAGCCTTAGGGCAAACGCTCCAGCTCTAAGCACCCGAAAAGAGACCACATGAGGAGTTTAGGGTTTAGGGTTTAGGGTTTAGGGTTTAGGGTTTAGGGTTTAGGGTTTAGGGTTTAGGGTTTAGGCTTGAAGCCATACCTGAATACGCAACGAATGTCTCATGGTCTGGGCCATGTGCAATCACAAACACCCTTGACTGGCAGTACGTTCATGGCCATGGTCCGAAAAGAAACTTTAAAGCCCTAAGCCCTAAACCCTAAGAACCCCCAAATCCCGATTCTTTTTGCCAGAGCCTTACTTGCAGGGGGTACTTGTAGGTACTTCGTTACCTGGTAGTAATTTACTTCAGGCCCAGCATAACTACAGGACCCTTCTGTCAGAAATCCGGGTGGGCCGAGACTCTTCGACTCTTCGAGGGAGGCAGGACGGGGGGGGGGGGCGGGGGGGGTGGCGGGGGGGGGGCGGGGGGGGGCGGGGGGGGGGGGGGGGGGCGGGGGGGGCGGGGAGGGGCGGGGGGGGGGGGGGGGGGGGGGGGGGGGGCGGGGGGGCCGGGGGGGGGGGGGGGGCCGGGGGGGGGGGGGGGGGCAGGGGGGGGGTGGGGGGTCAGGGATGGGAGTGGGGCTTTCCCAAACTAGTGATCTCAAACATCTTTCAGCACAGAGGCGTTCTGGTCATTGTGGGGGGGGGGGGGGGAAGGGAGGGCATCTACAATTGTTCGCGGGAAACGATCAACAAAACCCACAAGTCCTAAGCCTACATTCCCGAAAGCCGAAACCCTTATCTAAGAAATATTCAACATACCCCCAGGGCATACCCCATGACAGAAATTAAGGGGTATGGTAACATCCTGCCTTAGACTCCTTTATATTGTCCTTCATATAGGTTAAGGGGTATGGGTTTGGGGTATGGTGAATGTTTCTTAGACCTTACCCCTGAACCAAGCAAAAAAACGAAACCCTACATCCCTATTCGAAATAGGGTTTCAGGTTTTAGGGAGTTCGGGTCCCCCCCGCCCCATTTGCAACACAAAACCCCAAAAGCCCGACACCCGAAACCCCAAAACCTACACCCTAAACCGCAAAAGACCAAAACCCTAAACCCCCCAGAACCCGAAATCCTAAACCCCAAACCCTAAACCCCCAAAGAACCCGAAATCGTATCCCCTAAGCCCCCAACACCCGAAGTCCTAAACCCGAAACCCTAAGCCCCAAAAACCCGACATCCTAAACCCTGAGCTCTAGACCCTAAACCCTAAACCCTAAACCCTAAACCCTAAACCCTAAACCCCAAACGGCTCCTTGGACCCCAGACGAGCATACAGCAACCCGGCCCCGCTGCTTTCCTTCGCAAGGGATGGCAGGGGTCGACTCCAGGGGGGTTCAGGGTTTAGGGTTTAGGGTTTGGGGTTTAGGGTTTGGGGTTTAGGGCTAGCCCTAAACCCTAAACCCTAAACCCCAAACCCTAAACCCCCAAACCCACAGCCGCAACCCTCAACCTTCAAGTCTGAACCCCAAACCCAGCAGGCTTGCTTAGGGTTTGGGGAAGGTTGAGGGTTTCGGGTTTAGGGTTTAGGGTTTAGGGTTTAGTAAAGGGAAGGTTGAGGGTTTGGGTCCTTATTAGAAGCCAACCACGAAGTATGGGGGGGAACTACGCTCTGCGTACTTCGTAGTAATAATATCCACCCTAAGCCCTAACCCCCAAACCCTAAGCTCTAAGCCGTTAGCCCTAAACCCTGAACAATAAACCCTAAACCCTAACCCCTAACCCCTAACCCCTAACCCCTAGCCCCTAACCCCTTAGCCTAAGCCCTAAGCCCTAAGCCCTAAGCCCTAAGCCCTAAGCCCTAAGCCCTAAACCCTAAACCCTAAACCCTAAACCCTAAACCCTAAACCCTAAACCCTAAACCCTAAACCCTAAACCCTAAACCCTAAACCCTAAACCCTACCAGAACTTCAAAGTCAACTGCAAAAGAACCGGCCTAGTCGAGCTCCTAGGGTCAGGTGGCTAAGGGGCTTTCGTGCGTTCTTGGGCTTAGGATTTCCAAGTCTCCGGCTTCCATTTTTGGGGGCTGATCGGAGGGATTCGGGTTTAGGGTTTAGGGTTTAGGGTTTAGGGTTTAGGGTTTAGGGCTTTTAGGGTTTAGGGTTTAGGGTTTATACGGGCTATTCGAATGATGGGCTCGTTGTTGAGCTCCGAAGCAAGCTGAGACGTCCTTCTTGTACCACCGGCAGGCTTCACAGTGCAGGCCCCGGGCCTGGAAGAGGTTAGCTAAGGTTCTTCGGGTTAGGGTTCAGGCTTTAGGGTCAAGGTTTTAGGGCTGTTAGGGTAGACGTACTTAGCGTTGAGGACTGACACGGGCTTCGGGTCTAGGACTTCATTAAGGTTCCTAAGGCTTCGGGGCTTTTAGGTTTCTTTTGGGTTCGGATAGGGTTGTAGCTATGGGTTTAGGGTTTAGGGCGGACCCTGTGGAGTAGGGCGCATCCTTCTTTGGGCCGTATGCCACGTGATCGAACACCCGTCACCCTGTTCCAGGTTTCCCTGAAAACAGCCTTCATAAGTCAAGGACTAAAGGAGGCACCCTTTTAAGAGACCATAGAGGTTGTTTAGGGATTTCTTAGGGGCTGCTTAGGTAAATAGGGACTATACAAGGTGTATATAAAGGTGATATAGGGGAAGATTCAGGGTCCCTTCTAAGGGTCCCTCCGTATACCCCCTCAATAAGTGCCTGAACGCAAAACCAGGGGTGCTTTCATTCTAGGGTAGGTTCCTTAGTCAAGGGGCGTGGGGCTCGCTGAAGCCTAGCCCTCCGAAAAACCCGCTAAACCCGGAGCCCTAAACCCTACAAACCACCGTTTCAAACGGCTCATTTGCGGGTCCTCAAGTGCCTCTTGCAGAAGAACCCGGCGTTGGGTCCTGCGATTCTGAGGGTAGCTTCATGGGCCCTTAATAGCCCTTACCTCCTTTAACGGGGGCTGAAGTATAGGCCCTTGGTTTGAATAGGGCATATAAGGGGTAGATAAGGAGTACACTTTTAAGGGCCCATGCGGACAATGTAACTATAGTAGGACCGATACAGGTGTCAGGCATCTAGGGGGTATTCAGGGTTTGGGGTTTGTACTACGTGGTAGCCCAGTAACCAGATCACAGTAAGGGCACCCTTGTTGGGATTGGTTGATTTATAAGTAAGGGAACCCATACCCCCCAAAAAAGGGTGCCACTGGGCTACCAAGACTAGAACCTCAACCCTGTAAACTTTACGGGCTTGCGGTGCAGGAGGTGTTTCTTGTTTGTTGCCCGAAGCCTGTGACCGCAAGCCCTAACCGAACCCTAGTCTGCACCAGGGTGGAGCGAGACCTGGGCTGCTCAGCTGCACATCTGAACCCTAAACCCTAACACGTAAACCCTACTTCAACCCTAAACCCCAAATTCCTCAAGTAACCATGACAATGAAGCTCGGCTGCCAGGTGCTGCTCCTGAGCAGAAAAGCTTAGGGTGCGTAAGGCGAGTGCCCTACCGCCTGCCCTTCGGCGGGCGTCCCCACAAAACACGCAGCAGCACGCCTGTGTGCACGTATTCATGCGGGCAGTTCTCTAATAAGGGTCCCAAAGCACTGGGTACCCAACAAGGGAATTACCCATGTGCACGCATACTTCTGTGGAGGTTTATGAAAATAAGGGACCCCTAATCCAGTCCCCCAAATAGCAGGATTCCCTTATCATAAGGACCCCAATAAGGTACCACTATTATCGTCAACCCCCATGTATGCTTGTGTACACGAGGGGGAGCCGAGAAGAGAGGAAGCGAGGCAAAGAGAGAGAGAGAGAGAGAGTTCCCAAGAATGATCAATGTCGGTTCCAAGCAAGTAGACATCCCAAGCCACAACTCAGGGTTTAGGGCTAGGGCTTAGGGCTTAGCGTGTCGGACTTCGAGGCTTAGCGGTCTAGGCTCTTGGTGGGTCCAAGCCATGGTACCCTTCGGCCCTTACTCCTTGAAGCTTGATCAAGTACGCTATGGGTCCATGTACCTCATTATTATATACCTGGGCCGCCCGGGCCCCAAAGTCCCTATATAGGAGGTACCTTAAGGCACAAGTATTCCCTATTTAGGTACATGGACCCTTAGGGGTACCGTGTCGTATCGTGTCTTAAGCTCTCTACATTGTGCAGAGAGCGGGGGGTCTTGTCAACGTTCTCCATGTGAGCCGACTTGATGACGACGCCGTGCGTGACGAACTTGCAGTTGTAAACGCTGTGGTCCTGCGGTGTCGACAACGAAATCAGATCATAAAGGCCTCATTTTTGCCCCTAAACCCTACAAGCGTCAAGAACGAATGGCAAATGCAGGGGTGAGGCGAGGCTTTCAGGCTTAATGTTAGTAGGGTCTAGACCGAAGTGTTGCTTAAGCGTTTCGGCTCATCTTTGGTGATTTTAGCCATGTGCCTTATTCATTCGAAATTTACAAGGCTGTTGGGAGGTGGGTTTAGGGGTTTAGTCCACTAGGACTTGGGCTACAGGTTAAGGGTTTGGCCTGGCACAGGATTTAGGAATGTTGAGGTTGAGGGATTCAGCAGGGTTTGGGGTTTGAGGGTGAGCACCCTTACCCTAAAGTGCTTAGTCCTGGCCCTCCCTGATCCTACCGCCCTGCACTGTAAGCCGTCAATCCACAGGGGGGGGCAGGGCTAACCGATGCCTGACGACGCAACCCTAAACCCTAGACTAAATCAGGGGCATTAATAACCATAATAGTGTTCTGCGGGTTCTTGTAGTATAACCACCAAAGGGACGGAATACGATTAGCAATTATTCCGACCACTAGACTACCCGAAACCGCCCTCCACTTTACTCCCGTAGCTTCGGCCAGTTGGTCCTCCTCGCCGCAGAGGAAGCAGCTGTGTCCAGCAGCTGGCAGGGTGCGAATAAAATTCAGGGTTTGGTCTCTTGGGGTTTGGGGTTTAGGGTTTGGTGTTTGGGGTTTATGGCTTGGTGCTTGGGGTTTGGTGCTTGGGGTTTAGGACTTGGGGTTTGGGGTTTAGGGCTTGGGGTTTGGGGTTTACGGTTTGGAGAATTTGTGCCTGGGGATTAGGGTTTGGGGCTTAGGGCTTGGGGATTCGTTAGGGCTGAGGGTATGGATTCAAGGGCAAAAGAGCTATGCATCATCAGGGCTTGATAAGGAAGAGGAGGAAGGCGAACACGCCAACTTGTTAGCTTCCTGGCTTAGGGTATCTAGGTATTTATGGATCAGGGTTCTGTAATTCGGGACGGGGCATAGTGGTTGCACTAAACCTTGAACCATAAATGAACCTGTCGGGTTTGCACCTCCGACCACTGCTGCCTACACCCGAAGCCCTAAACCCTAGACCCGAAACCCTACTGAAGGTACCGATTTCAGGTACTTCGCACGAGTTTGGACATGACGAGACTGTGTAACAGACCCTAAACCTGAAACCCCGAGCTCCACAAGCTCTAAACCCCAAACCTCAAACTCCAAGCCCTAAACCCTAAACCCCAAAAAAGGAAAACTCCAAGACCTAAACCCTACACCCCCAGCCCTAAACCCTAAACTACCCGCTGGCTTGGTGGCGAAGAGTGGTGCAGGAGTTGAATCTACTGGGGCCAAAAGGGCTTACATTCACCCTTTCTGAGCCTACATATATATATATATATATACATATATATATATATGAGGGGTTTGGGTCACATATACACATAGGCCTTCTCATCCTCTGGTGCCTTGCGCTGGGGGGGGGGGGGGGGGGGGGGAGGGCCTTTCTCGTCCTCTGGTGCCTTGCGCTGTTCCCAGACCTCTTGTGACAGGTTCGGGTTCTCCTGCAGCTGGGTGGTTCAGGTTGATGGTTTGGAGCTATTTTGAGGATTTGGGGTTTGGGGGGGGGGGGGGGGGTTTGGAAGGATTTTCAGGGTTTAGAGATCTGCAGCCACTGTCAGTGCAGTTGCCTAAGCATGTTGACAAGATGTCCTTTTTTGTCGCTGGCCAAGTTGCCCTATCGCAAGCCCTAAGCCTCACAAAGCGAAGCAGTACACTACGTGCACTCAAAGACTCCTTCGCAACCAATGAGCAAAGCCTCCTTCTTGCTGGGAGATTTCCCAAATGTAGCCTGGAATACGTTCACCCAAATATCCATTTACCGTAGACAGGCGCTTATCGATATGCCAGGATTAACCAACAAGTTTAATGTATCTAAAGATGTTCAACATATTCCTTAATAAAGCATGCCCCTGAAAAGAAACTTAGGGGCCGGGTAAGATCCTTCCGTATGTTCTCCTTCAATGGGTCACAGGTTATGGATGTTGAATGATTCTTAGAATGTAGGGATTTGGGTAGAACTCTCGGGCTCTAGCACCACAAAGGCCTTACATCACATGGCTACACCGGAGGAGCCGCCTAACCCCCAAACCCGAAACCCTAAACCCCAAACACTAAACCCTAAACCCTAAACGGTTCACGAAATCTCAGGTTTTCGGCTTGTAAAGGGGTCCTTGAAGGAGAGCGTCAGGAAGCCGTCCCGAAGAAGTCGCCCATGCCGTCCTTCTTTATTGCCAGGCCAGGGGCTTACATGTCTATATCTCCCTACATCTATGTACATACTCTCTCTCTCTCTCACTCTCTCTCTCTCTCTCTTGTATATATATATGTATATATACATATTTTCTATTTATACATGCCCATAGGGTATCCTAACTCATAATGAAGCTTGATGACCTGAGGGCTTGTAGGGTTCTGGACTACCCTCTCCGACAGCCCTGCCCTAAACAAACCAACATCCTGCCTAACACCAAACCTCACAAGGCCGGCAACCTGGTAATGTAGGGCGGGGGGGAGTGGGGAATCCAGTGAGACCCTCGGGATCACTCTTAGGGTAGGTACATGGTCCCTCAGTATGGACCCTCAAAAGGGGGACCCCGTATACACCCCTTATATACCCTTTACAACCCAAGGGCCCATACATCAGAACCCTTTAATGGAGGCAAGGGGCCATGCTAAGGGACCATGTGGCCCTACGCAAACCCTAAACCCTAAACCCGAAACCCTAAACCCTAAACCCTAAACCCTAAACCTTTGGATCATGGTTAGCTCCAGAAGTCCGGCCTATCTGGAAGGAGATGCGCTGGTGCTCGTCCAGGGAGCCTTCGCCATTCTTGAGAAGAAAGATCTCTCCTGCTCGCAGGCCCCTGAACCCTAAACCTAAACCCGAAGCCCTAAACCCTAAACCCTAAACCCTAAACCCTAAACCCTGAACCCTAAACCCTGAACCCTGAACCCTCAGGGAACTTGGCCAAGTAGGGTAGAAGTAGGGGCCCAGCACCAGCTTTGCAAGTTGCCGGAGCCTTCAAGTGTTAGCGGCCCAGGGCTCTCTTGAATTGAGGGCCCTAAGTTAGGGTATGGGATCTAGGGTTTGGTTTAGGGTTTAGGGTTTAGGGTTTAGGGTTTAGGGTTTAGGGTTTAGGGTTTAGGGTTTAGGGTTTAGGGTTTAGGGTTTAGGGTTTAGGGTTTAGGGTTTAGGGTTTAGGGTTTAGGGTTAGGGTTCAGGGTTTAGGGTTTAGGGTTCAGCATTTAGGGTTGGGATGTTCCCCCATAGACTAATGGTCCTGAATCAGGGACCGTAATATTCGGGGGTACTTTTGTCCTATTAAGGACTGTTAGGACAAGGGTGAACATCCCAAGCCCTAAGCCCTAAGCCCTAAGCCCTAAACCCTAAACCCTAAACCCTAAGCCCTAAGCCCTAAGCCCTAAAGCCCTAAGCCCCAAGCCCCAAGTCCGGAGCCCTTTAACTCTATACCCAAGCCGCAGCTTTAAAACTGTCTACTCTATCGTTTCACCTGGCTGACTCGTACCGCTCCATTCTGGCTTCTTCTCAACCTGAACCCAAAACCCTACGCCTGAAACCCTAAATGAACCCTAAACCCTAAACCCTAAACCCTGAACCCAAAATAAACCCTCTAAACCCTAAACCCTAAACCCTGAAAAAGCCCTAAACCCTAAACCCGAACTTCAGGGGTCAAGGCTGGGGGTTCCCAAGCAGTGAGGCCCAAAAGCATGGAACAGACAGACCCAGCGTCCATAAACCTCCCCAACCTACCCCTAAGGTTAACGGTTTAGAGTTTAGGGTTAGGGTTTATAGGACTTATGGGGCCAGAGAAAAACAACCGAAAGAAAGCCCATCCTTAACCCCGAAATCCAAAGCACTGACTCCCGAGCAGCCCACAACCTTTTCAACCTCAACCCGAACCCCCTTTCAGGGTGTCGGGCTTTGGGCTCAGACTCAGAAGAGCCCGATCAATCCCATAGTCCCCCCCCCCTCCAAAAACAAAAAGTTCGTCATAAGGAAACCCTTCTTAAGGGCTTCGATGATGCACCCCAAGCCGCATATAGACTTCGAAGTGAGCACACGCAATCTGGAGTGAGAAGGACTTTATTAAGAAACCCAATAAGCCCAAAAAGGCTAAGGATCTAAAGTTACTAAAGCACCACGGAGTGATTGTTGGTTCACTTATTTTTTCTTTTGCAGGTTTGGAGTGGGGGGAAAGGCTCCCGCCTGCTTGCTAGGCTACGGGTTTCTATCATGAAGGTTACTCGTACGGGTACCCCAAAGAAGCCTAAACTCCAATCAGACCCACAACCCCAAACCCTAGAATTCAACCCTAATCCTCAAATTAAGCCCTGAACCCTAACCCTCTGAAAACCCTAACCCTCTCAAACCCTCATCCCCTAACCCCAAACCCTGAAACCCAAAACCCTAAAACCCTGATCCCTAACCCTCTAAACCCGCCCTGGCCCTCTGAACCCCCTCAACCTTAAACCCTCAAAGCCCTACTGTCTTCAAGGGCTTCTGGAACCCTGACCGTCTAAACCCTTAAGCCTGACCGTCTAAACCCTCTACGCCTTATCGTCTTTGAAGGCGCAAAAACCCTGAACCCCTTACCCCTAAACCCCTACACCCTCTAAGCCCTATCGTCTTCTAAAGCCCCAAAAACGCTGAACCCCTAAACCCCTAAACCCCCTCTAAAACTCTTACTGCCTTAGGGTTTAGGGTTTAGGGTTTAGGGTTTAGGGTTCAGGGCCACGCGCCTTCTTCCAGCTCTGCCTCCGACGGGGCGCCGGCACCCCGGAGTCGAAGAGCCGCCGATGCCGATTCGTCCTCGTGGGCTTTGGGGGCTTAGGGTTTAGGGTTTAGGGTTTAGGGTTTAGGGTTTAGGGTTTAGGGTTTAGGGTTTCGGGTTTCGGGTTTCGGGCTCGGGGTTTGGGGTGTGGGGTTCAGGGATATTAAGGTTTAGAAGCAATACAGGATTGATAAGCTTTGTGAATAAGTTACTATGAGGTTGATATAAGGTTGACAAATCCTGAATAAGGTTTACAAGGTACTATAGTTTACGGTATAAGGTTGAGTTTATAGGGCTTCTGCGATCTGAGACTTTAGCGGTTGTTAGGGTTCGTGGGGGGTTTTGAGGTTGCAGGGTTTCGTGTTTGCGACTGAAACCCTAAACCCTAAACCCTAAACCCTAAACCCTAAACCCTAAACCCTAAACCCTAAATCCTAAACCCTAAACTCAGTCAGTAGGGGGTTTTGAGGGCTGGGGGGATCTTCGAGCTTGGGATGGGCGGTTGGGGGCCAAATGTCCAGCAAGCATGCAAACCCTTCAACTGTAAAACCCCTTAACCCCAAGATCCCGAAACCCTAGAAGCCCTGCAGGCTCAAACCTCAAAAATCATGAATCGCCTCCACCCCCCTCCCCCCAGGCCTTGAAAAATGCAGGGTTCAGGGCTCAGGCTATATGGACCCCCAAGCCTTTGAGCACCCCTTCCATAAGCTACCCAGTAATTAGTCGTACAGGGCACGAAAATTGGGGGTCTGGACTTTCCAGATACCCAAACGCGTTGGGGTCCTAACGCCCTAAACCCCAAGCCCCTTGAAGCCCCAAGCGCCTCACGCTCATGTGGCCCTGACCCCGTGTTAAGGAAACTTACAAAAAGCTACTGCAGCAAGCACTAGAATGCCAATGCCTACCCCGCGCATCCATATTCCGGCAACTTTCTTGAAGTTCCCAGTCCCTAAACCCTGAATCGTAAACTCTGACCCTAAACCCTAAACCCTAAACCCTAAAACCCTAAAACCCTAATGCCCAAATTCTTAAGCCCAAGCAGCGGCAACCCAGAGGTGACCCTGGCGCTTCTCCAGGAGGATGAAACGGAGGTTAAGACCAGGACCTTGGGCCCCTTCCAGGGGTTTAGGGTCTAGGGTTAGGGTTTAGGGTTTAGGGTTTAGGGTTTAGGGTTTAGGGCGTCTCGCCGCGCCGCGGCAGTAGATGTCATGCGGAGATGGCGCCCCAACACACCCAGGAGGTGTGAGGGGGCGGCATATGTCGCGGCGGCGTATATTGAAGTTGGAGCCACCACAACCAGAAAGGTTGGGTTGTTTTATTTTTCCCACCCCCTGCTTACGCAGGCATCCACCCAACTTTTCTCCTTTTAGGGTTTCGGGCTAACGCCCTAAATTCCCACTTCCCACCCCCATCCTTTGATCGGTTGAGTAGGAGGTTGCCGTGGCTGTGGGGGATTTGGCGCCAGAATCCAGAGGTGAGGGGGGAGGGAGGGGGGAGGGGGGGGGGGGGGGGGGGGGGAGGGGGGAGGGGGGGGAGGGGGGAGGGGGGGGGGGGAGGGGGGGGAGGGGGGGAGGGGGGGAGGGGGGGAGGGGAGGGGGGGAGGGGGGGGAGGGGGGAGGGGGGGAGGGGGGGGGGGTCAAGGGGGGGGGGGGGGAGGGGAGGGGGCTCAAAGGAGGGGCAGGGTGAGTGGGGGCTAGGGGGGGGGGCCAAGGGGGGGGGCAGAAGGGAACCGGGGGGGCCGGGGGGGGCCAGAGGGGGCCAAAAAAAGGGTTGTTGGGTTTGGTAGTGGGTTTTTGAGCAATCGCCCAGGCTGACCTGCCTTGCGGCCCCTCTGGTCCCTGGACACGCTCCGGCAGTGGCCCGGCACCAGGGGGCTCCGGAGAGGGGCGGTAGGGGGGGCCCGGACGACCTGCAGAAGCCATTTTTGGAACAGGTCGCCAGGTTTCGGGTTTCTTAATAATACTTGAGAATCGGAGAAGGGGGGCGGGGTACCCCAGGCGGGGTACTGCACCGGCACTGGAGGTGCAGCTCACGCTCAACACAACTCTTTAGGCTTGCACAGGAAGTCCAAGCGATGGTGTTAATCGCTGTCGGGTGATTTCTGGGTCCAGGCACCCTAGAGAAGGGTGGGTACGGCCTAAGCAGGCCTGGGTGGGAATTTAGGGTTTAGGGTTTAGGGTTTAGGGTTCAGGGTTCAGGGTTCAGGGTTTAGGGTTTAGGGTTTAGGGTTTAGGGTTTAGGGTTTAGGGTTTAGGGTTTAGGGTTTAGGGTTTAGGGTTTATAGCTGGAAGCCTTTGAGTCCTCCTATAATCATAGGGCCGAGGGCTTCTCGGAGCTTTGGGTTCAGGAGCCCCAGAACTGCCCCACAGAGAAGGGGGAGACAGAGACACAGACAGAGACAGAGACAGAGACAGAGACAAAGACAGAGACAGAGGCAGAGAGAGGCAGATGGGCTTGAGGGACTTAATTAAGGAGGGACCCTTATAAGGGACCTGAAGGGGCTCTTTGGGGGGGGTGACGTAGGTATATAGGGACTATAATAAGGTAGATAAAAGGTTTCTAGGGGGAATAAGAATCAGGGTCCCTTCTAGGGGTCCCTCCTTGTACCCCCTTAGTTGGACTTGAGGAGCCCCCGGAACCCTAAGCCCCAAACCCCCGGCTACCCCCTGATGTGTCAGAGTCCGCGACGACTGTATTCATGTCGCTGAGGGTGTAAACCCTAACCCTAAACCCTAAACCCTAAACCCTAAACCCTAAACCCTAAAAACTAAACCCCGGCTTGCTGTTGTTTACGCCTGAAGCGGTCAGGCGGTAAATTCAAGGATCGGGAGCCTGGAATGTCTTGAGCTGCCGTGCCAGAACTACTACGGTTTAGGGATTTAGGGTTTGGGGTTTAGGGTTATAACTCCTCCTCCTACAACTATACGACTACTACGACTACGACGACTACGAGGACGACGACGACGACTACTACTCCGATGGAGCACACAAGCCCTAAACCCTAAACCCTAAATGCCTAGAAACCCTAGAAACAAACCCTAAACCCCTAAATCTCTAAATACCGAAGTCCCTAAGCCGTAAAACCCCCAAAATGCACCTAGAGTGGCAACCTGGGGGTTCCACAGGCCGAGAAGGCACGGCGCTGGCTTTTTTTCGCGACTTCGCCGGGGGTCCCAGAGACGGTGCGAAGCAAACCCAGAGGATCCAGGTACGTCCCCTTCAAAGAGTTTAGGTTTAGGGGGTTAGAGTTTGGGGCTTATAGGGTTAGGGTCGACGGTACAGAAATGGTACAAGTACACGGATCCTCCAGGAAAATGTAGGGTTTGAGTGGTTTAGGGGTGTCGTTTAGGGTCTTAGGGAGGTTAGGTGCAGGGCTCCAGGGCCTCTTAGAAGGGTTCCTTGTAAGGATTTACGGGTTTAGGGTTTAGGGTTGAGGGTTGAGGGTTGAGGGGTCTCCGACACTAGAGGCCTGGAGGGTTTAGGAGCTCACAGTTCAGGGTTTTTAGAAGGGCTTTGGGAAGTTTGAGCACTGCTGGGGGGGGGATGTCGGGGGCCCTGTTAAACTGTGGGCTATTCGGGAAATTAGGCCATGGGGGGTCCTCAATAGAAATATAACATTCATCCCCGAAGAAACTATGCAGGCCGGTTCAGGGCGTATCATGGGTTGGCCTACTACCCCCCTCACTACTACCCCCGCCCCCCCCCCCCCCCCCCCCCAACCCCGCCCCCCATTTCTCCCCTTAAATCACCTTCATTCGGCTTCATTATCCCTAGATGGCCTTCACTATGCGGGGAACCTAGGCGGGGGTTTCTTGTTTCTTCCGTGAGCTTAGGGCCCTAAATCCTGTGCCTACATGTTTAGGGTTTAGGGGGGTTTAGGGTTTAGGGTAGGGTTAGGGTTAGGGTTTAGGGTTTTAGGGTTCAGGGTTTAGGGTTTAGGGGTTGGCGCCGCCCCCGGCGGCCCCTACATGAATCCGGCGCGGCGCTCCTGGATTCGAAGTTGCAGAGCCGTCAGAGCGATGGGAACAGGCACGATGAGCCTCAGGGCACTCTGAACCCTGAGCGATTTGGCCCAGAATATAGAACAGCCTAAATCCGTTTCCATAGAACCCCAAACCCCAAACCCCAAACCCCAAACCCCAAACCCCAAACCCCCAAACCCCAAACCCCAAACCCCAAACCCCAAACCCCAAACCCCAAAACCCAAACAAACCCTAAACCCTAAACCCTAAACCCTAAACCGGAGCAGGAGTCTAGGGGTCTCCATTCGACCCCAGCTGCCCAAACCAGGGGGAGCTTGTCGCAGCACCTCGGGAATGGTAGTTCTGGCTTATGGGTTTAGGGTTTAGGGTTTAGGGTTTAGGGTTTAGGGTTTAGGGTTGAGTAGTTTTATGGTAGTGAAGGTTTCAAGGGTTTAGAGCTCTTGTACTCCCAAAGCATCCGTTACTACTGAACTGTAGGTAAATAGAGCCCCAGGTATCGTCTTCCAGGGCCTAAACCTAACCCTACACCCTAAAACCCTAAACCCTAATTCTTGCTGTAAGCTTTCTCGGGCTTCTCTTAAGATGCCTAAGGCTGACGGACAGGAAGAGGACATGCAACGTCACATCATGTTGACGGCTGCCACTGTTTAATCTGCCTGCGCATGCAAAAGGAGTAGGCACCAGCTTCCTCAAGCTTGGTGGCCACAAGAAGTCAGGTCAGGTGAATGTACAATTTTCTGCCTCCCGCGCAAGCATAGCAGCCCCAAAAGGGTGGGCCGGGTGGGCAAAAACAACACCTTGCTCAGCACAAGACCTCGCTTGAGAACAGTGGCAATCAGTGCCGCCCAAATGAATGCATGTTCAGTCTTGGATATCAAAACCCTCGACTTGGCTGTATACATCACTGAAGATGGCGAGCATGCCGCAAAGACAGCATCGCAAGAATATGTGGTCCATTCTTGCTGTAAGCTTTCTCGGGCTTCTCTTAAGATGCCTAAGGCTGACGGACAGGAAGAGACATGCAACGTCACATCATGTTGACGGCTGCCACTGTTTAATCTGCCTGCGGCCGGTTTCATGGTAGAGATGCTCATGCAAAAGGAGTAGGCACCAGCTTCCTCAAGCTTGGTGGCCACAAGAAGTCAGGTGAATGTACAATTTTCTGACTCCTGCGCAAGCATAGCAGCCCACCTCTCCAGCACTGGCGTTCGCAAAAAGGCCGTTGTTATGCAGAGGCATAATGTGAATCTATCCTGCCGGTCCCAAGCTTGCTTCGCGTGCACCAACGCGGTCATGTGGCAAAGACGACCGCAAATTCGAAGAGGGCACTGGTTTGTGGAGAAAGAACTCCGGCCAAACAGTGCTGACACTCAAGTGCCCTGCAGGGGGCACAGCCTGCAGAACCCACAGCCATCGTGATAGCCGCCCATCCTGCCTCCAGATGAGCACCAGCGCTTCCTAAATAGGAGCAATGTCAAAGGACCCCGCTCACAATGGCCAGAGTGTAAACCAGCCGCCTGTACAACGAATTCGAACCCCGAAAGGTAAAACTGCCCGCTGCTGATCTTGAGACAAAGAGCCTGCTCGCTGCAAAAAGAACATTCCACAGCCAAAACACCCTCGCGGCCAGCTCGAAGCCTTATCCAATCGAGAAGTGACTCAGCGGCAACATTCGGTATGCAGCAAGCCGATGACAGCTTCAATGAAAAGAAGAAGGCGCAGAATCACCGTTGTAATGCCCTGTACAAAAATCCAACCCAGCAGAACAAGCAGAACTCAAGCGAGCAGAAAACCCGCCCATGGCTGGAGCAAAAACAAGGAGTGATCACTACTACACCTTGCTCAGCACAAGACCTCGCTTGAGAACAGTGGCAATCAGTGCCGCCCAAATGAATGCATGTTCAGTCTTGGATATCAAAACCCTCGACTTGGCTGTATACATCACTGAAGATGGCGAGCATGCCGCAAAGACAGCATCGCAAGAATATGTGGTCCAACCCTAAACCCTGAACCTTAGGCCCTTTCAGCCCAAGCGCAGCTGCAGGCCAGCGCCAGGATCGGCGCCAGAACGCCAAACGCATCGCTGCGCATCCGCATGACTCCATCCTGGGGGGTGTGGCGGGGTTTGGGGTTTAGGGTTTCGGGTTTAGGGTTTAGGGTCCTGATGTCAGAGAGACTTACAGGCTCTGTCTGTATGGTTTAGGGTTAAGGGTTCAGGGTTTGGCGGGTTGGGGTCTTCATGTCCCGGGAGTTATAGGATTGCAGGTTTAACGCTTAAGGCCTAGCTTGGAATCTGAAAGTTTGGCTTCAAGGCTGCCAAACAATGTTGGGTTTAGGGTTTTGGATTTAGGGATTAGGGTTTAGGGATTCGGGTCAGGGTGTATAGTGCCAAGAGTCTGAGAAGTAGCCCTGCTGCACGGAGGTGGCAATCTCCTGGGGCAGCCTCCATCGTGGTGGGGGAAGCTGGAAGCTCCATTTGGTAAACCCTAAACCCTAAACCCTAAACCACATGAACCCTATTTAGGGTGGGGGGTTGAGGAAAGCCCCAAGGGGCCCTGGCCTATGCCTAAAAGACCTGATGGAAGGAACCTACGAAGGGACTCGACCTGATGCTGACGCCACTATCACATCTGTTTAGGGTTTAGGGTTTAGGGTTTAGGCTTTAGGGACTCAAATCCAGCGGCATGTATACGTGTACACGTATCATGTGGGAGCTTACTAGGCTGCTCAGCGACTGGCTCTAAGGCAACGAGTACAGCTGACGCCACGTTGCACACGTCGGTGTCGAGCCGGGGGGCCCATAAGGCTCGTGCTGCAAGGCAGGAGGGACCCTTGTAAGGGACCTTAGGGGTGCTTTGGGGGTATTCAGGGATCTGCTTAGGTGTATTTATTAGGGACTATATATATATATACATATGGGTTTTCGGGGAGAATTTCCATCAAGGGTCCCTTCAAGGGGTCCCTCTTTCTACACTGGTCACGCCTCTACCGCATATCCAGGCCATGACTCCCAAGGCGCACCCGGGTGCGCCCGGATGATGCTGGAGATATTGGAGGTTTACGAACATACGGGGACGGGTGAAGGATCAAAAAAAAAATAAGACGCAAAAAAAAAACCCAAGGGATCAAAAAAGAATGAATAAGCATCAAAAAAAAATAACCCATTTTCCTCTTGGAATACAGCGGGGGGGGGGGGGGGGGGTTGGGGGGGTTGGGGGGGGGTTGGGGGGAGGGGGCGGTTGGGGGGGGGGGGGGGGGGGGGGGGGGGGGGGGGGGGGGGGGGGGGGGGTGGGGGGGGGGGTGGTGGGGGGGGGGGGGGGGGGGGGGGGGGGGGGGGGGGGGGGGGCCCCCCATTTGCAAACACAATGCTCGCACGATGGGTAGTAGTGGGTGGTGGTAGTGGTTGGAAAACCTTCTATTTTCTCGATCTTTTAATAGGAAAACCTCTATTTCTTCATATTCCCACAAGAAAACCTCTATTTTCTTCACGTTTTCATAGGAAACCTCTATCATCTCTATGTTTCCATCGGAAAACCTCTATTTGCATGTATTTTAAGAAAAACTTAAACTTTTTAGTATCCCAATGGCTTCAACAAGATTCATAAAGCACGCTTTGCAGTGGCACAGCTTGATAAAAACGCGGCGGGGTTGGGGTTGGCGCAGCCCCCCCCCCCCCCACACCCCCCCACTTGGCTTTGCAGCACGCTTTGCACAGCTTAAAAAAAACAGCGGGGGGGTTGGGGGGGGCGCAGCCCCCCCCATTTGCAAACAATGTTCGCACGATGCGTAGAAGTGGTGGTAGTGGTTGGAAAACCTTCTATTTTCTCGATCTTTCAATGGGAAAACCTCTATTTCTTCATACTCCCACAAGAAAACGTCTACTGTCTTCACGTTTTCATGAGAAATCCTCTATTATCTCTATGTTTCCATCGGAAAAACTCTACTTCTACATGTTTTAAGCAAAAAACTTCCATTTTCTTTGCATTCCAATGGCTTCAAAGAACAATATATAATACATACTACATAATATATAAAATATACTATATAATGAATAATAAATAATAAATAATTAAAAATAAATAATATTATATATTTTATATATTGTATTATGTATACAGTATATTATATATTATATACTTTATATTCTGCATTATATGCAGTATATAATATAAATATATATGCGATTTATTTTTATATTTTTTATTTATTTATTTTATTTATTTATTCATATTTATATTTTATATTTATATACATACATATATCATATAATGTACACAAAAAAAAAAATAAATATAATATAAATATAAATATACTATATATTATATATTAATATATATAAAATTATATATATATTAATATGTATAATATATTTATATAATATAATATAATATTATATAATATAATATAATATAATATAATATAAATAATTTAATTTAATTTAATATATAATATATAACAATAATATAAAATATATAATACATAGTACATAAGACATAATAAATATATAATACATAATACATAATACAGAATACATAGTATAAAATGTATAATATATAATTCATAATACATAGTACATAAAACATAAAACGTAATATATAATTCATAATACATAATTAATACATAATACATAATACATAATACATAATATATAATATATGATATATAACATGTAATATATAATATATAATGTATAATATATAATAGGCAATGTGTAATGTAATGTGTATTATGTAATATGTACATATATACATACACATATATACACACACGTTGACCTTCACTATCGTGTGTGTATATATATATATATTTATTGATCTTTTATTTATTTGTTTAATTTAATTATTTATTTATACACATAGGACCCGCAGGACCAGGCGGACAGACAAGCAGACCAGAGGACCAGAGGACCAGGGGACCACAAGACCAGGGGACCACGGGACCAGGGGACCACGGACCACGGCCAAAGGATCATGGGACCAGAGGACCACGGGACCAGAGGACCACGCAGGTGGGCCGGATGGCTTTTTTTTTGATCCTTATTATTTTTTTATTGATCCCCATTATTTTCCTTTTGATGTTTATTATTATTTTTTGACGCCTATGCCTACGGGGACCCCTGAAACCCTAGGGTTTAGGACCCCCCAACAGAGACCCCAATGGTGGTTTCCGAAATTAGGCGTATTTGGTTTCCGAAGTTAGGGGTATTTTGTTGGGGTCCTTTGTCCTTATCATAAGGGAATCCTACTATTTGGGGGTCTTAACTAGGGGTTCCCTGCTTTCGTAAACCCCCAAAGAGTAGGATTCCCTTGTAATAAGGGCCCCAAGCAGGCACCCTAAGAGGGCTTGTGGATCATATACGCATTGTAGGACCCCCAAGGACTATTCCTCTTGTTCCTGTAAACCCTGTAGTCCCTGTACTCCCGAGTCTTGAAGAACCACTGTAATACATAAACCCCAATAATCCCCAGGGCCCTCTGATCCCAGAACCTCTACGCCTCTGACTGGCCAGCTGAGCCTCCCAAGTCCTAAGCATCCTAACCCTGAACCCTAAACCCGATTTTACAAACCCTCATTTTCCAACCCTAAACACGAACCACGAAACCCTAAACCCGAAGCAGCCGAAGCCCTTGAGCCTGATCCAGGTGCGGGCGTTCCAAAGCACGAGGCGGAAGATGGCGGCCTGGACGAAGCTCGCGGCAGTCGAGCTTTGGGATGTGGGGCTTGGGATGTTCCTCCTTATACTAACAGCCCTTACTCGGGATCCTAGTGGGGGGGGGGGGGGGGGTACGATGATCCCTAGTAAGGACTGGTAGTATAGGGGGGAACGTCCCAAGATATGGGGTTTGGTGTTTAGGGTTTAGGGTTTAAGGCTTCAGGGCTTTAGGCTTCTAGGGTTTTAGGGTTTGGGGTGTAGGGTTTGGGGTTGAAGGTTTGGAGGTTGGGGTTTAGGGTGCAGGGGCCTCATGAACAAACTTCCAACTCCCAAAACCGGGAACGCCTTAGGGGTTTTGGGTTTGCGGCTTGGCTAGGCCCTTTTGAAAGCCTGTAACCCTAAACCCCAAACCCCAAACCCTAAACCCTAAACCTGAAATGCGATCCTCGTAACCCCATTATCCCAAAAGGCCTTCCGGGTCCCCCCGAGAAAACCTTGCTAAACGAAACCCCCAAGCCCCAGCCCGGTAACCCTCAAAGGCCTGAACACCTTAAACAGCCCTTAAAGCCCCAAACCCTTAAAACCCTAAACCCTAAACCCTAAACCCTAAACCCTAAACCCTAAACCCTAAACCCTAAACCCTAAACCCTAAACTGTCTAGGCCCTAAGAGGGAAACCCTAAACACTAAAAGAAAAAAACTGCCCAAGTGGACGTGCTCAGGTCCAAGGAGCCAGTAGGCTGACCGACATCCAAAGCCACCTGGTGTTGCGGGCTGAGGTTTGAAGGTTGAGGGTTTCGGGCTTGGGGTTTAGGGTGTGGGGTTTGGGGGTTTAGGGTTTAGGGTTTAGGGTCTAGGGTTTAGGTTTAGGGCTTTCCAAAAGCCCGAATTTCCCTAAACACCCCCCCCGAAGCCCATAAGCCCCAAACTCTCAGCTCGACCCCGGCAGACATACCGCAGGTTTAGGGCTTACAGTCTACCTGGGACGGTTTAATCGGAAGTACCGCCCTATTTTAAAAGGCATAACTCTTAAAGCAGTAGATAAATGGGGTCCCAGGTCGGGTCTAGCTGGTCTTGAGTGTAGGGTTTAGGGTCTTAAAGGGCTTTTGAGATCTTGAGATTTTGTTGTTTCTTTTTTCAATTTTGGGGCCAGGGCCGATGACTTCCACAGTTCAGGAGGGGAAGGATCAACCGCCCCCCAAAACCCGAAGCGCTGAAACAAGCCCGAACCCTCGCCGAAAAAAACATCCTTCAACACCCTAAACCCTAAACCCTAAACCCTAAAACCTAAACCCTAAACCCTAAACCCTAAACCCAAAGCCTAAAGAATTGACGCCCAGCTCTGAAGCCTCAACATGCATTTCCCCCCTCCCCCCAAGTCTCCCTTAGTCCAACACCCCCACCCCCACCCCCTCCCTCCCAGTTTTGGGCTTATGGAAGCCCTAAACCTTAAACCCTAAGCCCTAAACCTTAAACCTTAAACCCTAAACCCTAAACCTTACACCCTAAACCCTAAACAATAAACCCTAAACTCTTTAGGACCCCAAAGACTCAGGCAGGCGGCCCTGGCCCGCTGAAGTAGCAAAGCGCCACCAGACTCAGGACCAGCGTCCTTGTGGTCTAGGGTCTAGGGTCTAGGGTTAGGGTTTAGGGTTTAGGGTTTAGGGTTAAGGTTTAGGGTTTCGGGTTTCGGGTTTAGGGTTTAGGGTTTAGGGTTTAGGGTTTAGGGCGAAGGAGGGAAGGGAGGAGGGAGTAGGCTATGCTGTAACGAGTTTCTGAGGCGTAAGCTTAGGGGCATCCTAAACCCTAAACCCTGAAACCCTGAAACCCTGAACCCTAAACCCTAAACCCTGGGGCATGGGGTGTTCTGTCTTCGGCCTCCTGAACCCCACCGCCGCCCTCCGCCCTCCAAGAGCAGCTCACAGCGTCGGCAGGGTTCAGGGTACTAGGGTCTACGGTTTGAGGGGTGCTAGGGTCTACGGTTGAGGGTTATATGGGGGGCTTGCGAAAAAATAGGGGACCCTTATGTAGACACCCAAAATAGTAGGAGTCATTCAAAATAAGGAACCCCCATGAGGAACCCCTAATTCCGGAACCCCCCATATGGTATAGGGAAATCCACACCCCGGAAGCGATTGATCTTTGTCTTTATCTTGGCTGACTTCTGAGCCCCTCCGAAAAGTCTAACGCTTAGGCTCCTTATTGTAGTTGCCCATTAAGTAACCTGGGCTTAAAAAGGGTGCCCTTTTTTTGCTAAAAGGGGTTTATAAGGGAACCTAAATCCCCCAAAAAGGGAACAAGGTTACTACTGGGCATCCTAGTAGTTGCTTCAAAAGCCCAACAGGTTAAACTCCAAAGAGCCAGGATAAAGTCCTAGGAGGTTTTCAAGGGCTGACGGAGTGCTGGAAGGCTTGTGGCCCGAAGGCGCTTATCGGAGATACAGTAGCGGGAATGTGAGCCTACCCTAAACCCTAACCCCTAACCCCTAAACCCTAAACCCTAAACCCTAAACCCCGTGTAGATGCAAGCCCGAGGAGTGTTCAGATGCAGGTCCCAGGCACAGCAGAACCAAAGCCACGTCATACATCACGCCGCCTGTCTCTTAGGGTAGTTACTTGGAGGTTTAGGGTTTAGGGTTTAGGGTTCAGGGTTCAGGGTTCAGGGTTCAGGGTTCAGGGGTACTTATTGACCGATTGTGACTGTACTTATAACCCACTTGTAAGGCCCTGAAGTGCCCTAATATGGTTATAAGTACAGTTATAAGCACAATCAACATTGGTTAAGAAGTACCATGAACCTCCAAGTGCATGGTCCCTTTACATAGGCTCTTCATTGGGGAACCCTTACATGAACTGTTTCTACCCTGTAACACCCAAAGGCCTTGTAAAGGAGGGAAGGGAGCGTCTTTCAGGGACCATGTGCACAAAGTGCGAACCCTCAAAGAGCCTCTCCTCAACTCGGACCTCCCCCCCCCCCCCTAACCGCATCGATGCGATCAAGGCTTAGGGGGTATATAGGGGGTTTAGAGAGGGTTTAGGGGTTAGGGGTTTGCGTGTTTAGGGTTTCGGGGTTCGGAGTAGGGCTTTGGGGGGCTCAGAGGTTAGGTTAAGTGTCAGCCCCTTCCCCTGCGCGCATGCATAATGGACATGCTCCAGACTTTCGGAATCGAACACGCGGGCGAATCTTGATTCTGTAACTTCACGATCAAAATAAGGGGCGTCAGTCGTGCTTCCAAACCTGCGGCTAACAACAAACGAAGGAACCCCTCCAGGAGCCAAGACCACAGCTTCTCGGAACCCAAAACTCGTCACAAATGGGGTTTAGGGTGTAGGGTTTAGGGTTTAAGGTTTAGGGTTTAGGGTTTAGGGTGTAGGGTTTAGGGTTGAGAGTGTCGAATTGGGAAGTGAAGGAGGGGGGAAAGGGATTGGGTAAACCCTTAGGCTCAGGATTCAGGGACCCCTGGTACACGCATCGGAGGCTAGCTTACCTTATGGACTAAATACAACCCTGCGATTGGGTCCCTCCGCCCTAAACTCTAAATCCTGTTTAGGTAGCCGTACTTCCCGTACCCTCCCTAAACCCGAAACCCGAAACCCGAAACCCTAAACCCTAACCTTATGTAGGGCTCATTTCGTTTCCAAGGAAGAGCTCCACTGGGGTTCCTGGTACCGCTGGGGGCTCAGTGATGTTGGGGTCCTCGGGTTGTAGCTAAGGGCGTAGGGTTTAGGGTAGGGTGTAGGGTTTAGGGTTTAGGGTTCAGGTTTAGGGTTTAGGGTTTAGGGTTTAGGGTTTAGGGTTTAGGGTTTAGGGTTTAGGGTTTAGGGTTTAGGGTTTAGGGTTTAGGGTTTAGGGTTTAGGGTTTAAGGTTTAAGGTTTAGGGTTTTGGCTTAGATGTCTTAGGATCTATCCGCCGACCCTGGCGGCGTGGGAGGGGAAAAGGAAACGCGGGGGGGGGGGGGGGGGGGGGGTAGGGGGGGGTCCCCGGGCAGCTTTTCCATGGAGGGCCAGGCCACCCACACGGCATAAACTCACGGACCATAGGCGGTTTCGCACAGGACATAGGGGCCCTTTGGGAAACCCCACCCCCCCCTGCCCCACCCCCCCCCCCCTACCCCCCCCCCCCCCCCCCCCCCCCCCCCCCCCCCCCCCCCCCCCCCCACCGCGTTTAAACCTTTCAACTATGCTCCAGCGGGGTCGGCGGCTTGAGCCGGAGGCTCTTAGTTTTTTGTTATAAAGGGGGCTGATAGAGTGCTTCTGGGCTGGAGAATGGGTTGCAGGGGCGGCTCCCCGCCTCCGCCGTCAAAGACGCAGGGGCCCATTTCCTCTGCAGACTCCAGCTGGTTCCACCACTCAGGGGTTAGGGTTTAGGGTTTAGGGTTTAGGGTTTAGGGTTTAAGGGGGGTTCCACTAGACTCAGGAGTAACCTAATTAGGAATAATTAACAAGGGTGCCTTTTTGGATTTCAAGTTATGAGTTATGAGGGAACCTAAACCCCAAAACAAGGAATATGAGCCTACTCTGGGTCCTAGTAACGTAGTTCGTTTCTACGATAGCGCCTATAGATGAAAACTTCTTGCGACTCTAACAAGGAACTACTTGGAGGTTCATGGGTACTTATAACCCTGATTATGTATACTTATAAACTACTTAGAGGACTAAGAGGGCTTATAGGTACAGTTATACTTATAATTCGGGTTCTAAGCACCCTGAACCTCCAAGTACAAATTCGAGTCTCGCCACCTGCCTAGCTAGCCGAAAGGTTTAAGATTGGCTTCGGGGAAGATAGGAATCCTAAACCCCGAACCCTAGACCCAACTAGGACAGAGTTATAGGGCTTCTGACCGCTCTTGAAGATGCCCCAAAGACCGGTTCAGGTTTTGGGGTCATTAAGACGTTGAAAGGTTGGAATGGCGCGGGTTGTAGGACACCCCCCCGACCTGTGCCAAAAAGGTACTTGGAGAACCCCTCTTAACCGCACACCTTTAGAGAGCTGCTGAACATTAAGCCCTAAACCGCCGCCGAAACCCAAAACCCTAAAAACCCTGAAAGCTAATTACTAATTAAAACTCTAACAGAAAAGCCCTGCAGCTGAAACCCAAAATCCTAAACCCTCGCTAAACTGCCCTAAACCCTTAAACCTTAAACCCAAAACCCAAAACCCAAAACCCAAAACCCTAGCTAACCCCTAGCAGAAGGCAAATTGGGAGGCTGCCGAGGTTTCGTGCGCATGCCCTCTTGGGTTCTTGCCCTAAGTCAGGGTCTGTCGACGGGCTTGGATGCGTCTACTCACCCTAAACCCTAAACCCTAAACCCTAAACCCTAAACCCTAAACCCTAAACCCTAAATCCTAAACCCCAAACCCCAAACCCAAAAACCTAAACCCTAAACCCCGGGGTTCAGGGGGTCTTCAAGCTTTCAACAAGGATGGACAAAGGGCACATCGGGCTGGTATTTGGATTCCTCTGCCAGGCCCTCACTCACCCTAAATCCTAAACCCTAGACCCTGAACCCTAAACCCTGAACCCTAAACCCTGAACCCTAAACCCTAAACCCTACACCCTAAACCCTAAACCCTAATTAGACCGTAAACCCTATAAAACCCTATACCCGCTTAAGGTTTAGGTGCTTGGAGCGTCTGGAATTCCGGCAAGGATGGGATAGGCGGGACTGAAGGGTGCCTGTCACGTACTGGCTCCCGCTACGTCGCCCGAGCCGGTGCGTGACCGGTTTTGGACGACGGCCCCATTGGGTTTAGGGTTTAGGGTTTAGGGTTTAGGGTTTAGGGTTTAGGCCCCATTGGGTAGTAACGATTTGGAAGTCGAATGCCGGGGCAGCTTGATGAGGTTCAGCATAGACCCGTCAGACGCCGGAAGATTACTTCCGGAAGTCTCATCAGACTCCCATACAAGAAGTCGAGCCAACGCTGAGCAATTTTGTCGAATCAGCTCTGGTAGCTGGTATGAGGCTCATCACTCTTCAACAGCGGCAGCAACGGTAGCAAAAGCCTGCTGTTGACGATTGCCCCAAATCAAAGTGGACCCATCGCCCAGAATGGCAGCGAAAGCACTATAAGATGCTGTGATCTGCCGCACATCCTTCAGCCGACCTTGCACAGCACTGCTGTCGTCACCATAAACAGCAGCGCCCCAGGTCGCAACAGACCCATCGCCCAGAATGGCTGCGAAAGCCCTGTCAGATGCTTGGATCTGCTGCACGTCCTTCAGCTGACCTTGCACAGTACTGCTGTCGCCACCATAGCCGGCATCGCCCCAGGTCACAACAGACCCATCACCCAAAATGGTAGCAAAAGCCGTGCAATTTGCTTGGATCTGCCGCGCATCCTTCAGCTGATCTTGCACAGTACTGCTGTCGCCACCATAGCCGCCATCGCCCCAGGTCACAACAGACCCATCGCCCAGAATGGCTGCAATGCCCTGTAAGATGCTTGGATCTGCTGCACGTCTTTCATCTGATCTTGAACAGCACTGCTGTCGCCACCACAGTCAGCATCGCCCCTCGCACCACAGACCCGTCGCCCAAAATGAGAGCAAAGGCATAGCGATTGTTGCAAACGTAGACCTCGCGGATATGCAAGGTCACCGAATCGCCGCTCTGCAACCTCGACTCCTCCAGTGTGGCTGCTCCGTCAAGAATGCCTCCCGAAGAGTCCGAGAGTCTGCCCCAACCAACTGCCAGTAATTCCTGCGCTGTGAGCTTGAATTGCTTTACGGGCTCATCCTTTTCTGCTTCCAGTACAACTGAGCGGCCACTTAGCAGGCTCACCTCGATCGCAAGGGCCATTGCAGCCAAAAGCACATAACAAAGCAACCAAGGGGCCACTGAGCCAGCGCACCTTCCATGCTTCCATGACAGGATTACTGCTTCAAGAGGTCTTTGGCAGCACTCCGCATCCAAACAGTCACGAAGAGGCAAAGCCTATGCCCTGAACCCTAGATCCTAAGCCCTAAACCCTAAACCCTAAACCCTAAATTCGAACTTGAAACCACAAGGGTATTGGGGTGGTTCAGTGCCCTTCTAACCCAATAAGAACTGCAATGGTGACCCTTTTATCAGCCCCTTAGGTCCTCTCTCTCTCTCTCTCTCTATATATATATATACATATATATACATAGTCATATTAGTGGGCTACAAGTGCCCATCAGCCGCCAAGTAATGTACAACTGTACAGGGCGAGGACCGCTAGTTGCAGATTTATAGAAGTACCCCGAGTGGATTGTGTAAGTAGCGTAGCGTAGAGCCCTAATGCCTAAACCCTAAACCCGAAAGCCTAAGCCCTAAACCCTAAACTCTCAACCCAAACCCTAAGTCCCTTGACTGTTTTAAGCATCCAAGTCGCGAGGAGCCAGACTTCGTGCGAGTGCCGCTCTTGCGGGTCTGTCCACTTCCTCTGTCGTGTCACCACAAATCTGAGGGTTTACGATAATAGGGGCACCTTATTGAGGTCCTTGCTAGCAGGAAACCCCTACTATTTGGGGGGGACATTAGGGATCCCGTAAACCCTAAACCCTAAACGCTAAACCCTAATCCCTAAACCTTAAACCCTAAACCCTAAACCCTACACCCTAAACCCAATCTGGGTCCAACCACAATGTCAAAGGTCCACTCCAAGGGTGCTTTGGGGCTATGTCATGAAGTAGGGTTTTTTGTATCCCCAAAATGACACCCAGTATATACACTCACCAAAACAAGGAACCTTACTTACACTCACCAAGAACAAGAATATACACCCTGTTTCATGTACAACAGCATAGTGAAGTCTACTCTTGAACGAGAGGATCCCCTCCCTGCACTTTTGTGACGCACCCAAAAACCTGCAAGCCGCTTCTTTGGGTACCTCATGCTATGGTCAGGGTACCAAGAACTTTAACAATAGCCTACTAGAGTCCTAAGTGTGGGCCCATCATGTGGGTCCCTGGTTACACAACACCTACATACGCTCTATAAATATAGGGCCCATACCTTGGATCCCTGTAGACAAAGGCAAGGGGCCAGACCAAGGGCCCATGGTAACCCTAAGCCCTAAGCCCTAAGCCCTAAGCCCTAAGCCCTAAACCCTAAACCCTAAGCCCTAAACCCTAAGCCCTAAACCCTAAACCCTATAAACCCTAAGCCCTAAACCCTATACGGGGGGCAACCGAAGGAGGACAGGGAACAAAACAGTCAACCCCAACAGAAGCCCTTAATTCCCCTGGAACAACCAACAACCAAACAACAAGACCCCAAACCAAGGGCACACTTTTTACGAAACCTTCGACCGCTTTGGTCATGGCTTGAGCCATAAGATTACCGGGTGCATTGACCCTTCAACTTCCAATACCAACTCCTTTCTACAATACCAACTGCAGCTCCGCACTCCCCCTGTCCTAGGATTTCCTAGGACACATTGGAGGTGCAGATCTTTGGCCAAAAACCGCCATTTAGGCAGCAGCCAGCTGCTTGAAATGCACATTATGGTTTTACGTCTTCCAGGACGAACCTTCAGCTCATTGGCCGAATCCTTTACCGTTGAGGATTTCTTCACCTCGCACTTGAAAAAATTCACGTTCCAGCGGCCCGTTCCTCACCAAGGAACTCGGCATTCACCACCCAGCCGTCCTTGAGGCAATGCTCACAAAGCGTCTTAGCCCTGGGCTGTGAATATCGCAGAACATCACAGTCACTGCTTGCGTGCATACAGTTCCCACCCACTGTTGTATACAAAGTGGCACTCGCAGGAATGACCACCACTTTCTTAACCCACAGCCTTTTATACAGCTGCCGAAAGAGGCACCATGCCAACTCCCAGAGTATAATTGCTGCCACCAAATACGCAACAAGGTCTGAATTGTTGATAACCATTTCAATACCTTGAGCCAGAACCATCACCGTAGATGTGTTGGCGACCTTGCACACCCCTTCTTCTGAGCAAAAGAAACCAGCAGTTGACACTTCTTCGCCACCAGTTGCCATCCCTTGCAGAGATGCAGCCACCATCATGACCGCCATTGCAAGCGAGGCCCTCTTCAAGTCAGTCCCTTGTACCAACAGTCGGAGACCCCAAAGTGCCTTTTGCTTTGCATACACCTGTCCACTCATCAACTTGAAGATGCGCTATCACCATATAACCACGGTCCACCAGAAACCTGACACCGGCTGCTCGAATTCTCAGGTGTCTTGTCCTCCAGCTTCCAGCAGGATATTGAATGATCGAGCACGTTGAAACCGAATCTGTATACAGCACTTTTTGCAGCGATTCTTCACCTGTTCCAACCAAAGCGGCAATTATAGGGGTGCACGACTGAATCATCGTTGCTCCCTCTATGGACGCATGTAATTCAGCTTCAGCTGTACTTAAAGCCACCGTTGATTGTCTCTGTGTTGCCCACATCACTGGACAGTCACCCCACACCACCACCGCTCCTGAGTGGCTCTTTTCATTTTCACCTGCTGCAAAGCTGGCATCCGCGTAGGACTCCACCACCTTGACGCCTCGTCCATAACGCAACACCTCATTCCTTTCTTTTTCGCATGTTGCGATTGCTCCGAACGTCAGGCCTAACGTTGGAGTTGCAGCAAGGTATCGAAAAACCTCCTCAGCCTTTTTAACCACAAATCGCGGCCTTCGGGATGTCCACAAAGACAACTGGCTCGTGCAGAACGCCAAATCAGGTCGAGTTTTGATTGCCACCCAGAGGAACTCCCCTACGGCACCTTGAGCCGCTCGCAAGGAAGGAATATCTACCTCCTCTTCTTCACCTGGAGTTTCTTTCACCATTGGCAGGTTACTCCCTTTTCCAGTTTCATCGATCTGATACCCTCGTCGGTTCAGCAAATCTCTCACAAAGTCCTCCTGGTTGAGAAAGAAGCTGCCATTTCGATACCAGATTTGGACACCCAAAAACTTCAGGAATCCATCACCACAGCCTGGACCACAGAACTCGGGTTCAGAAGTTTTCCACTCCTTCCTGATCTGTTCCAAGGCCTCCCGGAGCACTGTCATAGTCCCAGCCATCAAAAAATCATCCACGTAAAGACCCATTGTCCCTACCAACTTGCTTGCACCTTCCGGCTTTTCTTGTGCCATAATAAGGAACAGACTTGGGTCTGCATTGGACCTCTGAAAGCTCATTGCTTGTCCATCCTTTGATTCCCAAGACATACCTTGAAGACGTTGGTCTCGCCACTCCACCCATGCTGCAGGACTTTCGGCCAAACCGTACAAGGCCTTTCTCACAATCCACCGCTCCTCCTTTGTGCAAAGACCCAATTTCACCGCCGCCCTTGGGGGCTGCACCACCACCAGACGCCCTTCTCTTTGCGCCCTATTCATCGGCGCCGTCAGAAAAGCTTTGGAAATGTCTAAGCCAGCGATGATCCACACCATATATGCTGCGTGCCTCACTTGACACCTGAATGTAGTTGAATCTAAACCTGGAGCGTACAGCGAGTGACGACTGAGGGACCTTGGCCCTTCGTATTCTGTAGCTGCCGTTGACGAAATAAAGTTCCCACATGCACAGATACGGGCACGCCTCCTCCCTGTCCCTTGCTTCCGGGTAAACACCACCAGACTGGGAACGTACTCAATCACCGGTGCATTAGGCTCTTCCGCCAATTTGTCCAACTTTTCTTGAGTTGTTGGTTCCACCACCTCCAACTCTTTCACCAAAGACGTCACCTCGTCCGACAATGATTCCCTCCACTTTTCCAGCTCTTGCATGGCTTCTTGTGTAGGAATCGTTTTTGTTTGCAGGAACTCAACCTCCTCTGCTGCCTCCAGCGCGGTATTTTCCTGTACCACCTGCTGAACTTGAGCTGCTTTGACCAAAAACTTCGAGAGCTGTTCCTCAGCCCTTTTTGCTTTAACCAGCCATTCTCTAGTCTCTGATCCTTTTTCCTCATTCGACTCATTGGCCGATCCATGGAACTCGTCCAAAATGCAACATTCCTGTTCAGCAATTAGGCGTCGAATACTCAAATGCTCCTCTAGAGCCCATTGATGCGCTTCGAACACAGCGTAGTCGACTTCCTCTGCAAGGTCGTCCAGCGAGGTCTCTTTCAACGTCATTTTTAACCACTTCCTTTTTTCACCTTCTTCAGCTTGTGGTTCTGGAAGAGGAAACTTGCATTGGAGAAGATAGCACCTATCCTTGTAGCCCAAACGCTCCATAAAAACAGGTGTGTACCCTGTCAAGGATACCCTGTTCCCTTTCCAAGGCATAGGACCATGCAGTTTTCTCGGAAAGAACGACATGAAGTTCCAGTGGATATCGACCAATTTTCCAGGTAAGACTTTCTTCCCATAGGATTGCTCCACCACTTCAGCTCCTTCCTCGAAAACCTTTTCATCCTCAACCCACAGCTGACCATCTTTATAGTCACCAAAGCCACACACATAATTGCAGCAATGTTTTTCATTGTGACTATCCCTATGCAATGACACCGGAGCATTGCACGAGATCTGAAGAGCAGAAAATTTGGCTTCAGGATTGTGGTGCCTCACGAATGATGCCAAATAACGACATAGCCATGGTCTCCGATGAGTCTCTTTTGTAATACCACACACTCCGCCATGAGTATAGTGGCCCAACACCAGAGCTCGCGTACTTGTACACCAATTGTTGATACTACCTCTTCGATTCACCCTCTTTGGGTATACAATCCCTTCCAAAAGCTCCTCGCAGTCCACGTAATCATACATAGACCTTTCATACATTGACTTGGCTTTTTGCTCTTCTTTTTCCAACTGTGTTCCATCCTCAGCAGTCTCACTTTTGCAGACCAAATAAGCATTTTCATGAAGAGAACAGCAAGTCGGCCAATACTCATCACCAGGAACATTGTCCTCAACATCTGCATTTTCTTCCAGCTCCCCCAGACCCTGCGTGTCATCCTCGAAAATTTCTAAGGGCGGACTCTCCCCCCGCTTGCGGAGGGAGCCCACATGACCACGCAGTGAAGAGGCCGGGCTTTTTTCTTTTAACCGATGACGAACTGGAGGATCGCGAGGCGGAGGTAAAGGAGGACCTTCCTCATCAGCGAACCGAAGCGCCGGTTTTTTCCCCTTGAGACGATGCTCTGGAGGAGAAGGCTCCTGTTCTTCTACCACCCCTTCCAGCTCCAATTCAGGCGGTTCCTTTATATTGGAAAAAATCGTAGTGCAGGGAAATAACACCAGTTCATCCGGATCTTTTGCAGTCCCTTGAGCTTCCACCCAATAACCACCAGGTAGGTCATCGCATGGACCCAAAAGAAGCACAGGCTGCGTACGACCGACCCATTGCCGACCTTTCTTTGTTCCATCCGGACCCAGCAACTCCCACGGACGACGCTTGACTTGAATCTGAGCACCAAAGGGAAGCAATGATTTAGGATTTAACCCCAACTCCCTTTCAGCTTTCTGCCACCGTAACATTGACCAATGGCGAGCAGCCAGTGCCCAGTACGCCGGCCCGAGTCGCGCCTCCTTTAAGAGCGACCTGACACCACGTTTGAATAAACCCACACATGCTTCAGCGCGCCCATTTGTTTGCGGGACTCCAGGATCACCAGTGGTCCTATATATCAGACGAGTTTCACAAAAGGACCGGAAGCGTGCATTGACAAACTCCCCCGCTCGATCTGAGTGGATTCTCAACACCGGATACCCATGTCTCTGCAAGCGCACCATCATTCTTTGAACTGCCGACAAAACAGTTGTTTGCTGTTTGTCCACAATCGGCTCCACCATAACGAAGTTGATCATACGGACAGGCTGGGTCAAGTGGTCCTTCAGTTCCTTCCAGGATTTCTCAGAAGCTTGGATTTTCAACACCTCTGCCTCCAGAACTGGCGCAGGTTCCACCGGCGCAGAGTCTTCCTCCTCGAAGTTAGCGACTGCATCGCCTAACCATTCTCCGACACCAGCACCTTCATCTGCCACCTGATCTTCCACCTCATCCGCATCTTCCTCCTTTTCTGGAGGGCGACCCACATTGGGATCCAACATTGGAAATTGATACACACCAATAACAGCGTGTCGTGGCTTCTGCTGGTGAGCATCCTTTGAACACTTGTATGGACCCGCTAAGTCCAATGATAAAGTGTAAGCATCCCCATGCTTCCGCCTCAAATGGCGACGCTCTTTTCCAGCGGCAGACACACAGATTTGACAATCACGTCTGAAAGGAATATGCCCCCTTAGGCAATGGTCACGGAAAGCTCGCTCCTCAGCTGTCAACCTCCGTAACGTCCCTTCTCGTTCTTCCTTTTTTAACACCATAGCTTCCCGTTCAGCATCGCTCTCGTGCAACCATTGTGCCAACCTGTGACGTATTCTTTTAACCAATCCAAACGCCCATCGCGCCCATATGGAGGATTGTCCAATACGTTCTTCCAGGGTAGAAGCGAATGTTGCCGACCACGGAACAACCACGCGAACCTGTTCCAACGATTCCCACAGTTCCATATCAGACACCAGGAAAGTCGTAGGTTTCACCAGAGCATGTCCCAATGCTCCTTGATCAAAATGTGCAGCGTACATTCCATAACGCTCACAAAAACTTTTCACCTCTGGCCAACTCCAGAAGGTAGGACTTGAGAGCCCTTCCTGAGAACCATCCACCAGATCCTCAGCACTCAAGACCGTTTTGCCATTCTGAGAGAAATCTTTCCCTATGAGTTCAGGGTCCCCAGGGCTTTCCATGCCAAAGAAGACAGAACTTCCATTGATGACTTCAGCAGTTCCACACCTTGAATGCACCGCCACGTCATATAGGAAAAGCATCTTCAGAAGTAAAACACCATCCTTTTGAGCTAATTCTTGATGTGGCCAAGGAAGACTCTTTAATCCCAACCGTTCAGGCCCACAGCGTCGGCGTAATACAGGTGGACCACCGTCTTCACCTCTCAACCTTGACACTGTCCTGCATGGAGGTCCTCCAACCACAGCAACCACCTTTCCTTCAGCCGCCAGATGCAGAAGATACTTCCAGACGCTCGAATTATGTAGGTCACCGCCTTTCTTCAAATCCAGCTCCAGTACCTCCACATCCCGACTGGGAAAATGCCATTTTTGTTTTCCCGAAAATAGGTGTACCACCACCCTTTTTGCTCGTGCCAGCCGTCTCCTTTTATGACGGTTGAAAGGCAACGCCGCAATATCTCCACGTGGCAACAGCTCCATCAGCATATTTTCTGGTATATCCCCATAATACCACCGAAGAAATCTCCAGCATGCCTGGACGAACTCCTCCTCATTCGCTGACGCTGTCCGCGCTGCGCTTTGCAACGACGTTTTTACAGCCACCTCGTTGTCCGTATTCGGACACCCTTGAACCATACGTGCCACCTTCAATGCTTGCTTTGGTGAACACCAATCCATTTCATCAATGATCTGAAGCGCCACCTCCTTTTCCAAACAAGGGCACCCATTCAGATCACGAACGCGAAGTTCTCCCAGAACAGGATGTGAGGCTGTGCACTTGCCACCACGCCACTGAACTCTGAGACCAACCAAGGCGCTCGCTTTGCCAATTGGCACTAGTGGATCTACCATTTCAGGAGTTACCAGGGTCCCACCTGGGGTAATACACATCTCCCGAACAGCTAAAGACACCAACACCTTTTGCTGCGGAAGCTGTTCACCAGGACGAAGTGATCTGAGAGGATGTGATGCTCCCGAGTCCAACATGCCCATTCCCGAACACTCATTGGTGTCAGAAACCCTGGCCACATGTAGAACGCATACTCCTCGGCCTTCTCCCTGCTTCGGCAACAACGTGGCATCCGACGAACCGACTCCACAGTCCGCCCTTCCATTCCTCCATTGAGAATGGGACCAAGACGCACGCTGCCTTTCAGCATGCAAAACCATTTTTTCAGCTGTTTTGTAATCCATAACCAAACAGCCATGTTCAAACCACAAGAGCTGGTCCAGCGAAGATTTTGCACCCATGTGACACGTTCCATTGATCACAGTGAGGTTCGCCCCAAACTCCAGAATCAACCAGAGAGGGATAATCAGGGGCCCATTGTCTTCCCTAATCAACGTCCCTTTCTCTGTAATCCTCATTGTCACACCACCAAGCGCGCTTTGCACCATAACAGTAGTGTCTGGTAAACATTCCCATGGAAAAAGCGTCCGCACAAGATGCGTAGCAGCTGTATCCACCAATGCCACTCTCCCTTCCTGCTGAAACAGCCCAGAGCCACATAACATTCGAATACTGGGATCCCCGCTTGATGCCGACTGTTCTGATGACAGCTTCATAGATTTCAGCACTTCTAACGCTTCAACAAGGACCTGATTGGCCGTTGATGGCGATGAGGGACTTGCAGAACCTTTATCCAATCCCGCATTAGCCGTCTCATCTCCCCCTTCAGCTACCTCTGCCTTTTTGGCATTTCCCCATTTCGCACCTTTGCCGCCCTTTCCCCCTTTGGGAGAATTCCCTTTAGATCTACTCCTCTCAGGATTTGAGTCCGCATTGGAACTTACACCATCTTTGTATGGACATTGCGGCTGTAAATGGCCAACGGCCCCACATTCAAAACATCTTCCTCGCTCAAGGGAGTCTTTGTCATGGCGAAATTTGCAGCGGGATCCGAACTTGCAACCTGCATCGGTCTTCCCATATATCCAACAGAAAGGACGTTCACCATCTCCGCTGTACCTTTTTCCTTTCCCTTTGCCTTTGTCACCCTCCTCCGTCTCGTCACCAGTTCCCTTTTGGGCCTTGTTTAACCTGGCCCTTTTCTTGGCGTCCGAGTCCTGCTTCACCTCTTGTTCACCAGCACTATGCAGTAGCAGTTCAAACTCTGCCTGTAACATTTCAGCTAGTTTTGTCGCAGTTTCAGAGGTCGGCGAGTAGTCCACCCCCAATTTCTCCCGAAAGGATGCCACTCTGAAATGAACCGTAGGGTGTTTCGCCAGCAACGCGGATGATAAACCATCCAATCCCTTGATAAGCAAGGTAGCGTCCGGCTCGGCCGCTCTCAACTCCCTTAATCGGGAACGCCATTGCGCCCATTGACGCACTCCCTTAATGGCCTCTGAGATCGAGGTTGCTGGAGATGGTTGCACCAAGAAGTTCAACATTGTGCTGCGCTCATTTGCTCCACCTGGTTGGTAGACCGTCAGCAATTTGTAGAATATCATCACTGACCCCAACATTCGAGTGGAAACGATCTCGGTCTTCAATCTCTCCGGGATCGCCTGTAGCAGCAAAGACACCGCTCTCTGCTCCAACAAAACATGCACAGTTTGAACCACTTTGAGCCCTTCCAGCTCAGCCTTGATGCCCAACCTTTCCAGCGGAGAAACACTCAACCATTTGGCATACGCTTGATATGCCTTTGAGTAGACGCATTGCCACCACACTCTTCCTGTATCTGTCAGCGAAGACAACATTGGTTCGATCATTGCGATCCAATCACCCAGTGCCGTCGGATTGCTTGGTGTGTAGTCTGCCAAAGTTGGAAGGCTCATCACATGCTTCCCGAGAGCCTCCGGACGTTCGGTTCCAGAACTATCACCAGTGATTGGCATACCACGTGGCACCACTGCTCCAGGAGGTAAACTGACCCTACCACCAGGCCCTTGAGGTAGTCCATGTCCTATACCAGGCGTAACAGCTGTGAGCGGAACCTTTTCTAGTTCCAACTTCCCAGCGACCATTTTCCACCGATACGGAACATCATCCACCATTGTATATCCACCCGATCCTGCTGAGTTCTCTTGCGTTGCAGTTTCCCGAGCTGAAACAAAACCGGGCTGGTTCCCCACAGGTGCGGCAGAACCATCAACACCTGACGGCACGGAAGTAATCGGAACATGTGTTAAACCAGGTGGTCCACTTGCATATCCACCACTTGCAGGACCTCCCGTGGGGTAATTCAATGGAGGCAATCTGGAGGGTTTCTTCCCTTCAGCTACATGCATCATTGGCACTTCTTTTTCATCCTCCACTTGAACATCCCCCTTCCTGGACCCAGGCAAGGATTGAAGATCACAACCCTTTGGCAGGTCGTAACCCTCAATAGGCAGCCATGTCCCATCCGGCAACACAGTCCAAAAACCACCTATACCATCCGTGTAGAAAACTTGTCCTGGCAGGTACTGCTTCTCTGGAGTCATTCCTAGAGGATATGCAGTGTTTGCGTCCACCACTCCAGAGCTCCGTGCCCTTGAAGCTGACCCAGATGCAGCAGAGGTATAGCTTTTCTCCTCCACCCGATGCAACCTGTTCCCCAGCTCCTTTGTCTGCACAAGCAACTCTTTCAGCGCACGCTTTACCACCGCCATATCTTCAGTTTGCTCTTCACCACTAACATCAGGAATGAGTTCTTCGTCGGCTTGCACTCCACCAATAGTACCTCGCTCCATTTGGCCCATTAAGCCTGACGATGGTCTCTCAACAGGTGCAGGTTCCTGACCCAAAAGATCTTGCAGCGAAGGCGGCCTCCTCGTACCTTCACCACTTCTATCCCCTCCGCTCGCGGGAAGACTTGCCGGCCTTGATTGCCTAAGTCTCATTTCTTCTTGAGCCCGCTCGCTCCAGAAAGGATTTGCTGCTTGAACCGGAACCACTTCGTTTTCCACCTGAGGCGTTGGTTGTATCATTGCAACCTCCCTACCATCTGTCAGCGCTTGTACCATTTGTTGTCGATCTTCACCCCCATCACCACGATTTCCTTCGGCTTCATTGGCCGTTGGCGACAGTCCAGGCTCAGAGCGACGCCGCATCATGTCCATGGCGTTAAACAAACGAAAAATCTTTACCTATTCCGCAGGAAGCCTAATTTTGGGCTCATAACCTACGGGGGGCAACCGAAGGAGGACAGGGAACAAAACAGTCAACCCCAACAGAAGCCCTTAATTCGCCTGGAACAACCAACAACCAAACAACAAGACCCCAAACCAAGGGCACACTTTTTACGAAACCTTCGACCGCTTTGGTCATGGCTTGAGCCATAAGATTACCGGGTGCATTGACCCTTCAACTTCCAATACCAACTCCTTTCTACAATACCAACTGCAGCTCCGCACCCTAAACCCTAAACCCTAAACCCTACACCCCAAACCCTATCAGCCCATGCTCACCGCTCTCGCCGTGAGATGGTTCCAGCATGCACTCATGTTGGGAAGTAAACCCTAAGCCGTAAACCAAACCCCAAAAAGAGGGAACTACTTTTTGGGCGTCTAGGCAGCCCTGGGTCTAGAACGCGGAAACACTAACCTGGGTCCTAGAGTTTAGGGCTTCTAGGGTTCATGGTTTTAGGTTTTAGGGTTTTTTTTTTTTTTTTAACCGGAATCACCTGTGCGCAGCAATAGGTGATTCCGGTTAAAAAAAAAAACCTAAAACCTAAAACCATGAACCCTAGAAGCCCGGTTTTAGGGTTTAGGGCCTAGGGTTTTAGGGTTTTAGGCTTTTAGGGTTTAGGGTTTAGGTTTATAGGGTCGAATGGGTACGGGATGTGGAGTTAGGGGGGTTTAGGGGGCACCTGTACGGACTTTACGGGGTGCCGACTTCCCTCTATCAAACGGAGTACGGACACAAGCTTCTGTGCTTCCATGCGGCTAGTTGCCCCCACACCCCCAAGCCCGGACCGCGATACCCTAAACCCTAAACCCTGAACCCTAAACCCTAAACCCTAAACCCTAAAATTCTAAACCCTAAACCCTAAACCCTAAACCATATGCAGCCGAGCTGCATCGTGAGAGAAGTGGGCCCCCCAACGCTGAACTTTCGCCCGACCGTCACAGACACAGGGATCTTGCCACGGCTGGCGTCCTCATGGGCATTTAGGGTTTAGGGTTTAGGGTCTTTAGGGTTTAGGGTTTAGGGTTATTAGGGTTAGTAGGGTTAGTAGGGTTAGTAGGGTTAGTAGGGAATGAGGGAATCCGAGGTGCTGTATAGAATCCCTTAAAGGGTATATGTAGGGCCCTCACTCCCTCATTCCCTGCTCACCAACGGTAAGTGTAGGGTCTAGGGTTCAGGGTTGCAGCTATTAGGATCTCCTGAGACCTACCTTAAGCACCCCAATATGGTGATACCTGGTTATAAGTAGTCATAGGTGCAGCTTAAATTGGGTTCATAAGTACTCATGAACCCCAAACACGAAGCCCTAAATCCCAACCCTTTTCCCCAAAGTGTGGCTTCACAAGCACTTGGAGGTTCAGGGTACTTGTAACCCCAGTTAGAACTGTACCACTAAGTCCTCTAAGTAGGCTATAATTAGGGTTACAAGTACCCATGAATTTCCAAGTACAACCCTAAACCCTAAACCCTAAACCCCAAACCCTAAACCCTATACAACTCTAAGCAGCCAAGGTACCCATCATAGGGTCGCCCGGGGTGGCTGCCGTAGGGTTTAGGACTTAGGGTTTAGGGTTTAGGGTTTAGGGCTTAGGGTTTCGGGTTTCGGGTTTAGTAAGGTTTAGCCCTGCAAGAAAGGAAGCCGTTTAAGGTTTGCTTGGAGGATCATGGTACTTATCGAACAATTACGACTGTACTTCTAACTGTACTTATAAGCACATTAGGGCACTTAAGGGGCTTACAAGTGGGCTACAAGTACAGGAATAATTGGTAAATAAGTACCATGGGGCTTAGTTGAGCGGCTTATGGTTTGGGAGGTCATTCGGGTTAAACATGCTCATCATGCGGGAAGTTCTCTGAATAAGGGTCCTCCTGGCGGGCTCTTCCAAAAGGATCCCCACCCTAAACCCTACACCCTAAACGCTAAACCCTAACCCTAACACCAAAAACTCTGAACCTCCGCTTCACTGACGCCTTTCTTGCGGCAGGACTCCCAGTGCAACGCCCCCTCAGGGTCTTCCTGCGGCTTGGTGGCAGCCTGTTAGGGTTTGCAAGGTTTAGGATTCAGGGTTTAGGGTTTAGGGTTACATGGAACCCCCTCAAAGTATGCAAACAGCAGCCCCCCCCAAACCTATAAACGGACCATTATTTTAAACATACTTTGGGGTACAAGGGTTAGGGTTTAGTAGTTTGGGGAGCTTTGGGATGATGGCCCATAACAAGCCCTCCATCCTCGAGCTCTTCCTCTTCCTGCTATTCTTGGTGTTTGAAATACAGATTTTGGGTTTAGGGTTGCGGGTTTAGGGTTTAGGGTTTGGGGTTTAGCGTGAAGGGTTAGGGTTTAGGGTTTAGAGTTCAGGGCTTTTGGGTTTCGGGTTTAGGGTTTGAACAAGAAGGAAGCCCCGTCAAGAGCAACACCGATGAGGCAACTTCAGTTGCGTGCCCTCCATGCTCGGCCTTCGACGAGTCGTCTGGGATGGGGTTTAGGGTTTAGGGTTTAGGGTTTAGGGTTTTGGGTCTTGGGTCTTGGGTTTGGGGTTTAGGTTTACCCTAAACCCTAAACCCGAAACCCTAAACCTTCAAGGTTTTGGGGGCCTGACTCAGGTCCAAGTGCATCCAGACTCTGACTCCCTAACTCAACGGGTTTCGAGGTCTTGTGGGCTTGGTTTAGGGCTCAGGGTTCAGGGTTTGGGGTTTAGGGTTTAGGGTTTAGGGTTAGGGTTCAGGGTTTAGGGTTTAGGGTTCAGGGTTTCGGGTTTAGGGCCAGGGTTTATAGGGCTTCTAGGGAAGGTTCCAGTGTTTATCTAGGGTTTATGGGGTACGTAGAGAGTAGTATAAGAATATAGAGGTTTTGCAGGGTTTGCAGCGTTTATCTAGTGATTATGGGGTAGAGAGTTGTATGGGCATAGAGGTGTTGTAGGCCCTCAACCCTAAAACCCTAACCCTAAACCCTAAACCAGGGTTCAGTAGTGGCCATGCTTTGCTGCGGAGCCAGGCCTCCAATTCCCTAAACCCTAAGCCCTACGCCCTAAGCCCTAAGCCCTAAACCCTGAACCCTAAACCCTAAACCCTAAACCCTAAACCCTAGACCCTAAACCCTAAACCCTAAACCTCACGCCTGGGCCCTCAACCCTGCTGTGCTGCGAAGCTGGACATGCAACTGTGAAACTTGGTAGCCCAGCAACCCTCAACCCTCAACCTCCACCCTCAAACCCTGAACCCTTAACCCTGAGCCCTGAAACCCTAAACCCTAAACCCTAAACCCTAAACCCTAAACCCTAAACCCTAAACCCTAAACCCTAAACCCTAAACCCTAACCCTAAACCCTCAACCCTCAACCGGAACTGAACTCCTCAACCCGAAACCCTACACCTCCGCCGGCGGCGTGCAGGAGGAAGTTGAAGATTGCCTCAGCTGGAAGCAGCTCTCCGAGGGTAGGGGATAGGATTAGGGTTTAGGGTTTAGGGTTTAGGGTCTGGGGTCTAGGGTCTAGGGTCTAGGGTTTAGGGTTTAGGGTTTAGGGTTTAGGGGGACCCTTGGGGATATAGACCCTCTGAAGAAGGTCCCTGTGTAAGAGAGCCACAAGAGGGTTCAGAAGGGATCCCCTTTAAGGGTCCCCCTTATCCTTCCTCTCAGAGGGTCTAGAAAAGTTTGGGGCTTAGGGCTTAGGGCCCTTGGGGCTTAGGGCCTTAGGCCTTAGGGCTTAGGGTTTAATTAGGGTTTAGGGCTTAGGGCTTAGGGTTTAGGGCTTCGGGGATTAGGGTGAAGGTTGGTGGGGACTTAGGTCCCTAACCCGCATCCTAAACCCTAAAACCCAAACCCTGCATTAAATAAACCTGGATTGTAAGCTCAGAGGGCGGAACTACATGACAACAACAGTATAAGTATAAGTGGTGTTTCCCTAAGTTTGGGTCGCTAACTGTTTAAGTAGGGATTAGAGGATCACGGGGTCCTCGATGTCAAAATCGTTTCCTTCTTCAGCTCCTTTTGAAACTGCGCCTCCCGCAGCCTCGAAAGCTCGTAAAGCTATCAGTCAAGCCATCAACCTCCACGCTCAGGGTCGGGGACGTCTAGGGTTTAGTGAGGGGGCGCATAACGCTGTCTGTAGCCCTAAACCCTAAACCCTAAACCCTAAAACCCTAAAACACTCTGCTGCAGCAGATGACCCTTGTCTACTCAGCAACTTACAGTTCAGCGCCTGCCTTTCCCGAGAAGCAGCAAGCCCTAAACTGAGATATCCTTTAAAACCCTCCGAAAAAAAGAATACTAGACATGATCCTCTTAAACCCAAGAAGGGAACCTGGCACATATGGGGGGGAGTTGCTATAATATTAGGCCCCTAATCATGTAGACCCCCAAAGAGTAGGATGCCCCTTCCATTATCATAAGGACACCCAATAAGGTACCCCTCATATCGTAAACAGCTAAAACAACAAACCCGAAAGCCCAAACCCTAAACCCTTAAACCTAAACCCTTTTGACCATACTAACGAACCCAAGGGCCCTGCCGAGTCATCTGGCGGGTGGCAGCTCGACCTCCACAAAGGAGCGCTGGGAAGACGAGGGCAACTGGAAGTCGACGTGCACCGTCCGCTCCTTCTTTGGAGGGTTTAGGGTTTAGGGTTTAGGGTTTAGGGTTTAGGGTTTAGGGTTTAGGGTTTAGGGTTTTGGGGTTTAGGGTTTAGGGTTTAGGGTATAGGGTTTAGGTTTCGGGGTTAGGGTGTAGGGTTTAGGGTTTCAGGTTCACATTCTAAGCCCCTTGGGTCCCCTGATATGGTGATAAGTGGGCTCTCAGCACAGCTATCGCCCTGAACCTTAAACCCTAAACCCTAAACCCTAAACCCCAAACCCTAAACCCTAAACCCTAAACCCTAAACCCTAAACCCCAAACCTTGCATGGGCTGATAGCACGTATCCATGCGACCTCCGTTCCCAGCGCTTTAGGGGAGCTCTCGGGCCCCCAGGTGCAAGATTTAGGGTTTGGAGTTTAGGGTTTAGGGTTTAGGGTTTAGAGTTTAGGGTTCAGGGATTTGGGGTTTAGGGTTAGGGCTTGGAGTTCAGGGTTCAGGGATTTGGGTTTAGGGTTTCAGGGTCTCAGGGTCTCAGGGTTTAGAGTTTTACCCCCCTCGTCCCTACACTTTTTGGGGAATCAACAACTTCTTGGAAGAACCATCCAATCAGAAGGGTACCCTTTTTTCTGGTTGGCTACTGGGATGTTCCCCCCCCCTTATACGAACAGTCCTTCATAGGGATGAAAGTATGGGGGGTACCATAAACCCGATTCAGGACGGTTAGTATAAGAGGGAACATCCCAAGTTGGTTACTCTATAAGGGAATCGAACCCCAAAGAAGGCAGTTTCTGGGCTACAAAGACCCTACGAAGCGCCTAACTAATGCTTTCATAGACACCGACCCCACTCGCAACATGTACTTGAGTCTCAGGGTGCAGTCTCAGAGTGCAGGGTTTAGGGTTATAGGGTTTAGGGCTTAGGGTTTGGGGTTGATTGCTTGCTGTGACGGTAGTAGGAGACGGCAAGCTGCTTTGTAGGAAGCATTTCTTGGGGCGACGCCCCGAAGTACCAGAAAATATAGCCTTGGGCTTACATGTTGGACGAAGCATAAAACAAGCGTACTCCAAAGCAAACTACAACTCAGGGTTCAGAGGTCAGAAAAGGAGTTGAAGAGTAGGCTGCTACTCTTTCGCAAGAAGCGTTGATACGGTGCCATCGCTGATCGCTGGTGAACACCTGCACCACGAAGGTTGCACAACCTAGAAATCCTACAGTAAACCCTAAACCCTAAACCCTAAACCTAAACCCTAAACCCTAAACCCTAAACTCTAAACCCTAAACCCTAAACCCTAAACCCCTAAACCGAAACCCGAAACCCTAGGCCCCTCAAACCGACAGTCAGGTCCATACCAGCAAGAGCCCTAAAACCCCTGCGAGCCCTGAACCCTGAAACCTGGTGGCATGCGGGGGTGGGTGGGTAGGGTTCAGGGTATAGGGTATATAGGGTTTAGTTTAAGGTTTAAGGTTTAGGACTTTTTTGGTGTCATCAAAGAACCCTAAAGAGGGAACCTCGGAAATGGGCCTCTCTTTTCGAGGGGCACAACTTAGGACAACGTAGTCTGCGTAAAGGGCGTTGCCCGGATCTTTGGGGCTTTTGATGATGCTACTGAATTAGGGTTTAGGGTTTAGGGTTTAGGGTTTAGGGTTTAGGGTTTAGGGTTTAGGGTTTAGGGTTTAGGGTTTAGGGTTTAGTCGGAACCCTAAAAACTCCAAACCCTCTGATGGTTCCAAACGGGAAGCCTTTGGGTTCCACTAGGGGGTTGATTGAACCCAAGAAAACCCATACTCCTTACTTCTCCAATAACCAAGGGGAAAAAGGTTAAACTTTAATATTCCTACTAAAAAAAGAAACCCAAAAAGTTTAAAGTTCAGCTAAAGGCGAAGTAAGACTCACTTTTCAGAACAAGCAGGAACGGAGCACCGACTCCCCCCTTCTTCCCTCCCTCCCACAAAGCAACAGACTGTTTAGAACGTTGTAGAACCCGCCGAAACCCTAAACCCTAAACCCTAAACCCTAAACCCTAAACCCTTAACCCTAAACCCTTAAACTCTAAACCCTAAACCCTGCACGTGGCCTCCACCACAAGTGCAACCTTGAGGAGCTCATTCGCCTTGTCTTCGCGCTGCCTTAGAGCAACGCGGATGGAAACTCCAAGCCTTCTCCTTGCCCCAACTGCCCCTTGGCTGGGGTTTGGGGTGTGGGGTGTGGGGTTTGGGGGTTGCGGTTTTGGGGTTTTAGGGTTTTAGGGTTTTAGGGCTTTAGGGTTTTAGGGCTTTAGGGCTTTAGGGTTTTAAGGATTTAGGGTTTTAGGGTTTTAGGGTTTACCCCCCCCCCCCCCCCCCTCTCTCAAAAACGAATCGAAGGGACACAGGTGAACGAACCCGTACAAGGACAAGAAAAATCATATCATCTTGCATTGGTAGTGTAGTTTCCTATAACGTTCGAGGGGTGAGGGGCGGGGGCCAAGGGAGGCCTGATGCAGGGGGGATCGGGCTGTATTCGGAGAGGTGGCCAGCAAAAGGAAGTCGATGGAATTAGCGATAGTACTGCACTACCGGCCAGAACCCCCTCCCACCGAAAGTGATGGCTCCATTATTCCCTCCTCGAAAAAGCAAACTACACTGGAGGTACAGGTCTTGGTCTTTGTCGGCGTGAACCCTTTGTCCAAAGTCGAAAACGCCTTTGATGGCCAGACTACTGAGAAAGCCCTCTCTACCCTAGAGCCTACCGAACCCTAGGATGGCCCTTAAAGCCCTCTGAAGAAGATTCCTAAGTATGATCCTCTTGAACCCAATAAAAGAAAACATAAGGGTTTAGGGTTTAGGGTTTAGGGTTTAGGGCTTTGGGATCCCAAGGGGCCTACCTTGCCAAGCCTAAACCCTTACAAGGAAGTCGATTCGAGGATGCCCCGGTGCAACCTAGGAGAAGAAGGAAAGGGTTCTAGGGTTCAGGGTTCAGGGTCTAGGGTTCAGGGTTCAGGGTTTAGGGTTTGGGGTTTAGGGTTTAGGGTTCAGGGTTTGTATCTTGGGCCCTGAAGGTTGTAGCCTTGGGTTTTGGGGACCCTTTTTGAAGGTAGAAAAACGGGTCACATTCGGAATACATGGTTCCGTGTCGCCGTGTCAACGTCCCCCCCCCCCGTCCCCCCCCCCCCCCCCCCCCCCCCCCCCCCTCCATCCCCTTATTACCCTAGACCCCAAAAGCCTAAACCCCTAAAGCCCGAAACCCTAAACCCTAAACCCTACCCACCATCCCAACGACGGGGGGGGGGGGGGGGGCGGCGGGGGCGAGGGGTAGGGAAGGGGGGACTGGGCGACGCTGCACCACATATATTGAGGGAAACCGTTTAGGGGTACAACCTTAGGGTTTAGGGTTTAGGGTTTAGGGTTTAGGGTGTCTAATCCCTTGTTCTTCAAGGGATGGATGGTGTTATACAGGGCAGCTCGGGCGTTCTGCAATTTGGAGTTTACCAAGGTTACGTAAAGGGGAATCCTACACCCGGAGCGTTACGTCCTAAACCCTCAACCCTACACCTAAAACCCTAAACAGCCTAAACCCTAAACAGCCTAAGCCCTGAACCCTCAGACTTGTAGGCCAAGTTTCTCCTCGAAAGGTACCGTGCGGCTGGCAAAGGTGGTGCGAATCACAGCCAGCAGGAGCCTTTCATGCAGGGTTTAGGGTTTGAGGTTTCATCCCTAAACGCTAAACCCTAAACCCTCAACCCTCAGCCCTAAACCCCATCCCCCTGTCACCTAGGAAAAAGAGGGGCTCTCCCTTGTCAGCGCGTCGTCCCTGCGAGATCGAGCAGGGCAAGCAGAACAGCTATCTTGCGCAAAAAAGGTCGGCCTTGGGTTTAAGGTTCTACGTGTTAGGGGCTTTTAGGCCTTTTAGGCTGTCAGGGTGTTAGGGTTTAAGATTTTCGGGTTTTAGGGTCAAGGGGCTTGGGACTTTAGGGTTCTAGGGAGAAGGAGGTCGCCTCCAACCCCAACACTTGCCAGGGCACACCAGGCAGCAGAAGGGCCTGGGTTGCTCTTCCCCAAAGAAAGGGGTAACCAGTTGTATGCCTGCCAAGAAACCCTAAACCCGACATCGCCTAAACCCTAAACCCTAACCCCACCCAAAAAAAATCAAAATAGATAATAACAACAATATTAAAACTGATAATAATGCATGAATAAGTAAAAAAAACACATAAACAAATAAATAAATCAAAAAACATCAATCAATAAACAAGTAAACAATAAATATAAGTAAATAAATAACTATACATATATATATATATATATAAATAAAAATAAATATATATATATATATATATATTTATGTATATATATATTTATATTTATATTTATATTTATATTTATATATATGTATATACTGTGCACCTATTTTGGGATTTCCCCCCATGCCGGGGATGAGCATTCTTGGAGCCCGGCTGAGAGGCCCCGGAGGCTTCGAATGCTTGGGTTTAGGGCTCCGGGGCTGTTCGGGCTAAATGGCGGCTTTAGGGTTTAGGGTTTAGGGTTTAGGGTTTAGGGCTAAAGGTGCTAGGAGGATGCCTGTTTAGGGTTAGGAATTAGGGTTGATGATGCTTCAGGGTTGTTCAGGACGGCTATCGGCTGAGACGGCGTGGCATTGTCGAGGCTTGCTGTGGCTGATTTCGGTAAGCAGGGTTTAGGGTTTAGGGTTTAGGGTTTAGGGTTTAGGGCTTAGGGATTTTTGAAGTCAATATCACGGTCATGGGGGAACCTCGCTCATGCCTGTGACGAAGAGAAGTCCTCTGCAACCCTAAACATGGCAACAGTTCTAGGGTTCTCAAGGGAGAGGGGGGTTTGTCAAGCGGGGTAGGTAACCCAAGGCCAAATACTCCCCACCACTCCCTCAGGCTCCCTCAGCCTCCCTAGGTACCTACCCCCCATGCAACCCACCTCCCTTAAGAACCCTATAAAACCAGCCTTTCTCTGCTGAGCTGCTCCATCACCATGAAGACGTTGAGCATCTTCGAAACGACCCTGAGCCAGGAAGACGCAAAATGAAAACCCTGAGATCCTCCCTAAACCCTAACCCTAAACCCTAAACCCTGAAGCCTAAACCCTAAACCCTAAACCCTACACCCTACACCCTAAACCCTAAACCGTAAACCCTAAAGCCTAAACCCTAAACCCTAAAGCCTAAACCCTAAACCCTACACGAAACCACCATATATAGACATATTACGTATACGTAGCTGTGCATGACACCTGCTGAACCACAAGCTGGCCAAGCTTCGTGAATGTCGCAAGGTAGCCGCACACCTTGGTCGCGTCGCGGCTTGTGATGCCCGGGGCTTTCACTGTACATTTAGGGTTTTAGGGTTTAGGGTTTAGGGTTTAGGGCTACCTGCTGCCTACTTTGCAGCTAAGGAACAATGATGCCCAGCAATTTGGCATGGCCGGCCATCTGCAAGTGGCAAGGCATATATCGGGGGGGGGGGGGGGGGGGGGGGGGGTCGGAAAAAGACCACTTTGGGGTTAAGGGTTTTAGGGTTTAGGGTCTGAGGGTTGAGGGTTTAGGGTTAGGGTAACCACAGGGTTTAGGGGTCAGGGTAACCCTAGAAATAGGAATGATCTAGGGCCAGGACAGGATTTTCCCCTCGTGGGGAAGATACGCATTTTGCGGGCGAATCGTACGGTCCAAAAATGATACACCTTCAAGCTTCGCTCCTAGAAGCACCAAACCCAATTTTGACGCAGACAAAGCTCACTCACTCAGCCCCAAGTCCGAAGGGTTTAGGGTTTAGGGGGGTTTAGGGTTTAGGGTTTAGGGTTTAGGGTTTAGGGTTTAGGGTTTCGGGCACGGGTGAAACTAACTCGAACATGGAAACTACAGGGGGGGGGGGGGTTGTATCTGCACAAGAGGCAGCCAAAGCTGCAAACCCAAAACCCCAAGCCGCAACTAGACCTAGGAGTAACCTTGGCATGACAAGAGTGCCCTTCTTGGGTTAAATGGGGCTGATAAGAGAACCTAAACCCCCCAAAAGAGGAATAAGGGTCTCTCTTTTTGGTGTTTTGAAGGGGCTTGTAAGAGAACCTAAACCTCCAAAGGGGGCAATAGGGTTCCCCTCTGGTCCTAGTTACCCTAAACCCTAAACCGTAAACCCTAAACCCTAAACCCTAAACCCCAAAATCAAGGGTCCCACTTTGGGTCCCAGCGAACTGGCACCTCCTGGGACGGCAGCATCAGCACCGAGGAGCCCTGGGATTTAGGGTTTAGGGATTGGGGTTTAGGGTTTAGGGTTTGGGGTTTGGGGTTTAGGGTTTGGGGTTTAGGGATAGCAGGCATTGCGGGTTTAGGGTTAAGGGATTTAGGGCTTCGGGTTAAGGGGTTTCAGGTTGAGGGTTCCAAGTGTAGGCTTTTGGGGTTCGGGCTTCCGGATCTGCGAGTACTAACGCCCCTTAAGCCCATAGGCCTTGCCCATGAACCCTAAACCCTGTTCAACAGGAACCTAGGGGCCCTAAACTCAAAGCCCGACAGAACTGCTTCTCGTTTATAGGACATCGAAGGGCTGAGGGTTTAGGGAGTTCCGGGAGCTCAGGGAGTTGGGTTTGGGGTGGAAGGCTTAAATTCGGTTGCTAGGAAGGGTTCAGAAAGCTTAGGGTTCAGGGAGCCTGGGAAGTTTAGGGAGTTGGGGGTTTGGGGTGTAAGGAATGAGGTTGGATGCAGGAAAGGTTTAGGGCTTTGGCGTAATGTAACACGTTCGAACTGTGAGCCCGCTGAACGTTCAGCTTCTCGAGCCAGCCAACTATCCTCTGTCATACCCTAAACCCTAAACCCTAGACTTTAAGCCCTAAACCCTAGACCCTAAACCTAAACCCTAAGCCCTACACAGATACCCGAAACCCTAAACCCAACCCTAGACTAGCTGACGGCATGGCAGCCAAAAAAAAAAAGGCCTCCGGTAGCAGCACATCTAGGGGCCGGAACACCAGCTCCTCTGGCGATGATGGTACAGCACATACCCTAGGCCCTAAGGGTATTTACATGGTCCCTTATAAAGTATGGGCCCTTAAATGGGGACCCCTTATATACGGGTTCGTCATACTCGGACCCGTAACCTCAGGGGTCCGAGCTGGAATCCCATGACTACGGACCCCAAAGCCCTGAAGCCCTGAAGCCCTAAGCTCTAGACCCCCAAAACCCCTGAACCCCAAGCCCTAAAACCAACGTCATCACGGCCTAGGCGCCGAACTAACGCTGTTTTGGATGTTAAGGTTCAGGGCATGTGCATCCTAAACCCCTAAACCCCTCAACCCTACATCTGCTGTGGGGTCAAAGCTCTGTTTAGGATGATGACTTAGGATGATTGGGAATTACTCTTTTGGGCACTTCTGGCATTGGGAGAAAGTCGTTAGCCCACGACATCAATGTTCTTGCAGCTCTGCCAGTGTGGTTTTGCATAGTTGCACGGTGCACTTAGCCGTCATACATATCACATATAAATATGATCATGAATATAAACAATAAACATGAATACATACATATAAGTGTGTGTATATATATGCATATATTAATTAATTATAAAAATATAAATATAAATATAAATTTTTTACAAAATTATATATATATACATAAATAAATAAATAAATAAATATATATATATATATATATATGCATGTATGTGCATGGAGTTGCTTGCGCCCCCTTTGTCCTCATGAGCTGCGCTGGTACGCTATCAGGTACTCGACGCAGAAGCGATCCGAATGGAAATGCACAAACTCACGGAAACGGCTGATTTTCCCTCCCAGCTCCACCACAAGTGAATGAAAGCGAAGGGGTGGCGTGATGTCGGGCACCTCACAAAGCTCCCTTCGGTCGCTGGAAGCGAATACCTGCCGACCAGGTCTGTCGAGGTCCACTTCGCCGTCCTTTGTTCGAACAGCAATGCCAGCTGCTGCCCGAACCACGAACATGTAGAAAACATCGGAACCAGGATGCCTAGTGCCACTTCCCTGTCGATAGAGACGTGCATGCAAGTCCTTCAGGCCATCGGCACAGTACTTGGCGTCTGGTGTGGCATACTGATCGGCTTTCTCTGGGTCCTCGGCCAAGTACACGCCCTTGCCGAAGGCTCCGCCGCACATGCGCTCGCTTAGTCCGTTTGACAATATGGGCAGGACCGTCTCAGGCTTTGTCGCATGTAGGAACCAGCCTTCATGAGTCATCATCTCTTTTGACCCCGCTGAAAGCTTGTTCAGCTTGCTTTTCACAGGCACAATGGACATGTTATGCTTCTTTGCTCTCGCCATGTCGCGTTCCAAGACCTCCTGCTTTTGAAGCAAGAACGCCTTGCGTCGCGCTGGCGCTAGGATTTCCCAAGCATACAGAATGCTCAACTTCTTGTACTTGTAACCATAAGAAAGAGAGTCACGGCCTTTGCCTAGCTCAGCCGGCCTCTGAACTGCCAGCAGCGTTTGGAGCCAGGACTTTTTTGCGGCATCAACGAGTTGCAGCGCCCACCCCTGTTCTGCCAGCAGTTGCTTGATGCGCTCCCCCTCCTTGGCCATTCTCGCAGCATGGTCGTGCACCTTAGCAGTCTGCGGCTTCGAACTGGAGACAGGATACCCACGCCCGGTGACATAGTAGTTCCAGCGATGTTCCTCAAAGGAGCCAACGGATATTTGCTCGAACTTCAGGTTGTCATCGTTGGCTGCCAAAGCTTCAGGTGCCTGACCCATTTGCAGCGCAGGTCCCTGGGAAGGGTTGTGCCCCGAACTTGGGGTGGAGCTGACGCTGCCACCTGCTCCCGTCCTCTTCACCCTGACGATGCGGCGCGTGGAAGGCGCCGAGGCAGAAGGAACGGAGCTCGAACTAGGACCAGGATTGCTAGGATTGCTCGGGCTCCCCTCCGAAAGCCCCGGGGGCCCCGAGGACACCGGGGAGGCGGGCGCGCGAGCCCGGTCTGGAAGCCCGGTTCTTTTGACACGCAGGAGCCTGCGCCCATCTGCCAAGTGCGCTGGCAGGGAGGTGGGCATGGACGCAGCGCGCATGTGCTCTATTTCGAGAAGACTTGCGTGGAAAGGATGCCCAGATCTCTCCCATTGCTCGGCCAGCTGCTGCGCCTCGCTGCTTTGGCGGTTGTAGACCGATGTAAGCAGCAAACACAGCAAAGGCTTCAGCACACTGGCACGGAGCCAGGTGCTCAGGTGCTGCAGACGCTCCGCGTCATGAGCCAGTTGCCTCAGTGCTGGCAGTTGGCTCATGACGGCCTGCTCAGTAAAGCCGGCAAGGTCACGCAAGGGCTGAAACTCCCCACTAAAGATGCCGCTATCCATCAACTGGGCATGGCCTGCTTGCTCGCCCAATTCCTTGGAGACAACAGACATGGCAGCTGCAAGAAAAGCGGGACACGGCTGCATGGCGGCACCCAGCCAGGATGCCCTCTTGGGGGTGGGGCGTGTCGGACGTGTGCTATGTAAGTTTCCGGATCATACGTCATGTCCCTTCTGGTTTGCCGACAACCCTCAACTCTAAACCTTCAATACCCTCAACCATCCTGGGCCCCCAGCCCCCCCGCCTGTTCGTGCCATGCGCAACACATCTGAGAGAGGCAGCATAAACCCCAAACCATATGCTGCCGATGTGAAGTGGGAGCTTTTACGCACAGTCGCTGATTTACATACCTGTTCTCATGAAACCCTGTAGTGCCCTATCTGAATCTAAACCCCTAAAGAGGACCTTAGATCAAACCAAATCTCCCCTCCCCAGACGCAAATACATGCACTCATATCCTACGCTTCGTGACGGACCGACGGACCTTAAACCAAGGGAAAAATAAACAAAACCAAAAACCCTCGGAAAAAGACATTCCTAGATATGATCCTCTTAAACCTACTCAGGGAAAATACAAAGATGTCCCAAGGGCCCTTCAGCAACAAGCACTTGGGGGCCACAACAAAGCAATTGGGTAGTTCGAAGGCTCTTGTTAGTGCAGACCGCGCCTTTTCCCTTTTGGAGAACATTTGGCGGGGCTGCAATTGGCTGGTTCAGGGTCTAGGTTCTAGGTTCTAGGTTTGGGGTTTATAAGGTTTAAAGGATTTAGGGCATTGCTCCCCCAAAACCCTGAACGCCCTGCAGGTGCAGTTCTCTCTAAGTAGGGGTCCCTGCCACTGCTGCGTCTCCAAATCCAGAGAGCCCCGTCACCCAAGAGGCACCATGAATTCCAGCAGCCCTCACGTGAACCTTCCCAAAACCCTAAACCCTAAACCCTTAACCCCATTAACCCCTTAAACGCCACAATGTACGAAAGCCTCTCCTTGCGGTGCAATCTGAAAAGCGCCAGCTTGAAGAGAACAAGCGTCAACAGCGCGATCTGACTCAGCCTGCAATTTAGGGCTATCTTGTGGTTTAGGGTTTAGGGTTTAGGGTTTAGGGTTTCGGGCTATCTAGACAAACCTATATATTATATACCCGTGAAGAAGAGGAACTGCGCCCTCATCATTGAGAACTGCACGCATGGTACGCAAGGAGGAAACGAGACTTAAAGTGTCTAGGGATTAGGGCTTAGGGTTTAGGGCTTAATTGGGGTGAATGTTGGCTTTCAAGTAGCACCTGTCGGGTCATGTTGCGGCACTATTGAGATAGGGCGAGCCGTGAGAAACGTGCACCTTGGAGTGCTTTGAGGGTTCATACCACCTAAACCCTAAACCCTAAACCCTGAACCCTGAACCCTGAACCCTAACCCCTAAACCCTATTAAACCCTAATAAACATTAATAATAAAAAAGACCCTAAACCTATGTTAAGCTTCATCTCAATGATGCTCTCATTTTTGCGACCATGGATGCTTTCAGGGTTCACCCTAAGGGTCCATGTACCTAAATAAGGAGGACTTGGGCCTTAACGTACCTCCTGCATAGGGCCTTTGGGGCCCGAGAATGTAATAATGAGGTACATAGACCCTTAGGGTCAAATAGACTTTCGGGCTTTTCGGGTTGCAAGAGGGCTGTAGGATACAGGGTTTACGGTCTAGGGTCCAGGGTTTAGGGCCACACATGATCACGCAAGGCTGCTGAAGGCCTTATATATTGTGTGTGTGTGTGTTGACTGTTACATTAGAGCCAACGCGCCATTTTCAGCCCAGATACCTAAACCCAAACACTATGTTCGGGGCGTCGGAGTTGAGGGTGTGGGGACATACAATCGTCCTAAACCACAGTGAAGGTGAATCAATATACAACCCCTAAACACTAAACCCTAAACCCTAAACCTTAAACCCTAACCCGCCTAACAATTCCGCGTGGGCACTGATTTGGCAAGGGGCAGCGGAAACGAAAGCGGCAACGGCGCCAACGGCATAGCGATGACAAAGCAGAGCTCGCACACCTTGGCCGGACGTAGGACTTAGATTAGGGTTTAGGGTGCAGGGTCTAGGGTTTAGGGTCTAGGGTTTGGGGTTTAGGTTGGGATGTTCCCTCTTGTACTAACAGTCCGAACTTGAGATAGGGTCTCCAAATACCCTGCACCCTAAATACCCCAAAGCCCTATGAAGCACGGAGCAAACCCAAAAACCCCAAACCCTGAACACCCTCAACTAAGCCCTACACCACAAATAAAACCCCTGGACCCCAAACCCTGAACCCTGAATACCCTCAACCGCACGAGTACATACCCCAACCCCGAACCCTAAAACGAACCCAAAACTTGGGATGTTCCCCCTTCTGCTGACAGCAACTAATAGGGAATTCTAGTCGGGGAGGGGCACTATAATCCCTGTTACCCCAAAACCTGAACCCTAAACCCTAAACCCTAAACCCGAAACACCCTAAACCCTAAACCCTAAACACTAAACCCTAGCATAAGGGAGAACATCCCAGCCCCTAAACCATGAAGCATTAGGCCACAGCCTCCAGGACGGCCCAGCAGTTGCGGAACTTCCTCCTCCAAGCCGAGACGGGTGCGGGCTTAGGGTTTAGGGTTTAGGGTTTAGGGTTTAAGTTTAGAGTTTAGGGTTTAGGGTTTAGGGTTCAGGGTTCAGGGTTTAGGGTTTAGGGTTTAGGGTTTAGGGTTTAGGGTTTAGGGTTTAGGGTTTAGGGTTGGACCCTTGTTTTTTCTTTGGGTTTACGGTTTAGAGGCCAGCGTTTGAGGCCCAATTAAAGCTATAGCTTTTGTTGCAACCCTACACGAACCCTTACCGCCCTTACCTGTTCGACCCTACAAGGAGCTCCTAAAGTACCCAGAGCACACACTGTGCCTTTGGGATTTCTTGGGGCGAGTTATTGGTGGGTTTCACGGCAAGATACCTGAACCCCTAGACCCTAAACACTAAACTCTAAACCCAAACCCTAAAACCTAAACCCTAAACCCTAAACCCTAGAACCTAAACCTTAACCGTTTGGGGCTTTAGGGGTCAGGCCGGGCCTGCCCTCCCATTCCTCTCCATCGCTGCTCCAAGCAGCGAGTTCCAGCGCGCCTGGTTTGGGGTTTAGGGTTTAGGGTTAGGTTTCAGGATTTAGGATTTAGGATTTAGGGTTTAGGGTTTAGGGTTTAGGGTTTAGGGTTTAGGGTTTAGGGTTTAGGGGATGTTAATTGGGGGTACTATCCTCCCTATTCAGGACTGCTAGTATGAGGGGGGAACATCCCACCAAGGCATAGGGGTTGAGGTTCTTTTTCGGCCTGAAAGGCTTAGGATCTTCAGAGATCCAAAATGCCGGTTCCATACGGTTTAGGGTTTAGGGTTTAGGGGTTTAGGGGTTTAGGGGTTTAGGGGTTTAGGGGTTTAGGGGTTTAGGGGTTTAGGGGTTTAGGGTTTAGGGTTTACATAGGGTTTAGGGTTTAGGGTTGAGGGAAGGGCGTTAGAGCTTGCTAGGGTTTCAGGGTTTGCGAGCTCTAGGGCATTAGGTGGTCCATGAAGGCCTACAGGTAAGGGTAATACGGCGATGATTTCGTTTACTTTTGGGGAGGGAGTTCTTAAGCAAATAGTAGGGGAGGCCCTCCAGTGTAGGGCGTTTTGGGCTTAGAGCCTTTTGAGCGTTTAGGGTTTGGAGGGTTTAGACCCTGTGTCCCGACGATGAAGCCAAGTTCTTAGCTGCACGCCCGAAACCCTAAACCCTAAACCACACATGGTTGGGGCAAGAGATGAGAAGACGCCACATTTTCGGTCTCGCAGCGGGCTGCGAAACCCCCAAAGTGGGGATTTGGCCTAGTGGTAGAGCGGTTTAGGGTTTAAAGTTTTTAAGATTTAGGGAACCGATAAAGAAACTAGAGCACCCAAGCTCAGAACCCTCCGGGTACTACATGGGGCAATGGAAGGGAACAAACTTTGAGCGTCCTGCCGCCGTAAAACCGTATACAACGATTTGTCATGACAAGAAGAGTACACAAAATAACTATATCCATTATTGTACGCCTTCTCGCCGAGCGTGACTAAATTTCATCAGGGCTCTTGTGAGCTATATGCGGTGTATCTACAGGGTTTAGGACCTAGGTTCAGGCTTACATAGGGCCCTACACCCCTACAAACCCTGAAACCTAAACCCTAAACCCTAAACCCTAGACCCTAATCCGTCCAACCAAGCTGGGCCTGGGCGCACGCTGAAGCCTCGGCCAGGGTGGGCCATGACTCTTGCCGTTTAGGGTTTAGGGCTTAGGTTTTCGGGTTTAGGGTTTTACAACGGGCACCTTAGAGTCCACTGGGAGGATCATGGGTAGTTATAAGTATGGTTATAAGTACCCTACAGAGGGCTATGAGCCTTACTAGAAACACACTTGCCATACTTATAACCCCATTTATAACTACCCATGAACATCCAAGTAGGCACGTTTCGGGTTTCGGGAAGTAAGGTCCCTAAACCCTAAACCCTAAACACTAAACCCTAAACCCTGAACCCTAAACCCTAAACTTCTGGGTTTACAGGGCCCTTTTGGAGAATCTGGGATCGGGTCTAGGCTGCAAGAGAGACCCAGTTCAACGTCAGCGCACAGAAGCCCCGAGCCCTAAACCCTAAACCCTAAACCCTACACCCTAAACCCTAAAGACGAACGCCTAAACCCGATACCCTAAAGCCTAAACCCTAAACAGGGTTGAGGGCGTTGGGTTGTACAGCTCAGGGTTTTCGTGTTCCGGGGCTTAGTGCACTTAGGCTCCTTCGAGCGACGACTCAGGATGTCAAAATTCCTCATTCGTTCAGTAACCTAGAAAGCCCAAAACCCTAAACCCTAACCCCTACACCCTACACCCTAAACCCCAAACCCTAAACCCTAAACCCGAAGCCGGCCCTCTGAAGCCTGTGCCCAAGTGCCGTCCAAGGAACCTTGGCAGGTTCGGTCCTTGTAGAAGAGGCCGGAGAGCAACAAGGAGGCCACAAGGATGAACGGCCAGACGTTGACGTCACCACGATCCAGGTCTGCAGATAAAAAACGTTTAGGGTTTAGGGTTTAGGGTTTAGGGTTTAGGGTTTAGGGTTTAGGGTTTAGACCCTTGAGGCGTAAGCCCCCCAAAACCAGAAACACCTAACCCGTTGAGCCTTAAACCTTGCGCCAGGGGTTTCCGGCTGAACTTTAACCCTTGTAAAGTCCTTAAAACCCTAAACCCTTAACCCCAAACCCCAAACCCCAAACCCCAAACCCCAAACCCCAAACCCTAAACCCTAAACCCTAAACCCTAAACCCTAAACCCTCAGCCAGACTCCGAGTAGGGTGTGGGCTGATGAAGATCGGAACTTGGGATGATCCCCCTTTTTACCAACAGTCCCTCTAGTACCCCCTAATTAATTCCTATACCCTGAACCCTAAACCCTAAACCCTAAACCTATACCCTAACCAGCCCCTAATTAATTCCGATAATCCCTATACCCTAAACCCTAAACCCTAAACCCCGAACACTAAAATTAAGGACTGCTAGTATAAGGGGGAACATCACAAATTGGAACCCTAGACCAAACTTTACTTACACTGAGAAAGAAACACAAACCCGAACGTCAGGAACCGCCCAAAGGGGCATTCCAAAGGAGCCAGCGTGGTCTGAGGCCCTAAACTCTAAACTCTAAACTCTAAACCCAAAACCCTAGGCCCTATATATATATATATATGTATATTTATATGTGTATATATATATATATATATATATATTGTTGGGGGCTGAATTGGGCTCGTGAAGGGCACTACTTGGGGGGGGTGGGGGGCTTAATGGGCCCTAAAAACCCTAAACCGTCGACCCTAAGCTCTAAAACCCACACGCCTCCTTTACACTCCCCCCCCCCCCCCCCCTTTTCCTTAAGGCTTAGCCGGTGTGAGGCTGCTTAGGGAAAGACCTACAGATTGGGATGTTCCCCCTTATACTCACAGTCCTTAAATAGGCGATTATAGTACGCCTTGTTATAATCCCCAATAAGGGGAACACCCCAACCTGCAGACCCTAATACGGTCATACACAACACAAACCCTAGGCCCTAAACCCATACTAACCCAAAACCCTTAACCCCTAAACCCTGAACCCTAAACCCCTAAACCGTAAACCCTAAACCTTCAGATCTCCAAATAAGTGACAACCAACCACAAGCATGGGGTATGCTTGTGCTTGCCCTGCAGGGTTAAAGCAAAACACAAACAGTCAGGGTTTAGGGTTTAGGGTTAGGTACAGGAGGACCTAATGAGGTACAAGCAAGGGGCAAGTATTGGGTACAGTAGAAGGAGTCAGGGTCAGGATTTCTGAAAACCTGAACATGATCAGGTCTTGGGGGTGAAGGCTTAAGGGTTAAAGACCCTCAGAGACATGGTCCCTAAATAAGATGCTCTTCAGCGCTAAACCCTAGTCCCTGCAAAGCGGCTGTTGAGATCCGTGCTGCAACGAGTGTCCGGCAGCACAGAAAGAACACACGCAGTCGCTGGGCCAACTTGTGTGGGAGCAGCGAACGCACAAAATCTGCCAGAAGCCTCGCTAGCCTGAGTATCAATAAGCGTACCTCCTGAACCCCAACGCCGTTAAAAGACCTTGCAGACAAAGTGAGCCCCTAAAAAGGGTTACTGGGATGAAAAGCAGCAAAGGGTACATGACCCCAATTTTTAAGGTTCATCTGGTCCCTAAACCCTAAACCCTAAACCCGAAACCCTGAACCCTAAACCCTAAATCCCAACCCTCAACCCCAAACCCTAAACCCTAAACCCAAAACCCAAAACCCTAAACCCTAAACCCATACGGTTAGAGGTCCCTCCGACTAGCTCCCTGTAGCCGCACTGCCTTGGAGTCTGAAGAGCTCGCACGGATCCTCGCATAGGGTTGTGGATATAGGGTTTAGGGATTCATAGGGTTTAGGGATTCATAGGGTTTAGGGATTCACAGGGTCTAGGGATTCATAGGGTTTAGGGTTTAGGGTTTAAGGTTTACGATCTAGGGTCTAGGGTTTCGGGAATGGAGGTTTCCCAAATCAGGGGTACCTTCTTGGGGTCCTTATTCCAAGAGAATCCTGCTATTTGGGGGTCTATACTAGGGGGGCCTGATTTTCGTAAACTCCCAGAAAGGGTTAGGATATAGGGTTTAAGGTTTAGAGGGCTCCAGACCCAAGAGTAACCTAGGAATAGAAAGGCTACCCTTTTTTTTTTGGTTTCAAGGGGCTTGTAAGGGAACCTAAACCCCAAAAAGAAGGGGAAATAAGGGCCCACTCCGAGCCCTAAACCCTCAACTCTAAGCCAGCTGTTTTGGGTTTAGTAGACCTGAGCCCAGCGCCCGAAGTCATCAAACGCCCTTGATTGAACCACATGGCCCTAAAAGAGTTTAGGGTTTAGGGCTTAGGGTTTAGAACTTGGTTTGAGGTTTAGGGTTTAGGGCTTAAAACGTAGGGCTTTGATTTTGGGGTGTATGCTTAGGGTCGGTAGAATTATACAATACTTGATCAAAACTTCGCGTTGCGCCCCAAGAATTGGGCCAGTTCATACTCCTCCAAAGCCTGCGAGAATCACAAGAGGCCCCCAAAACCTAAACCCCAAAAAACCTTCAACCCCCTAAACCCCTACGTACACCCTAAACCCCAAACCCAAAACCCTAAAACCCCAAAACCCGAAACCCGAAACCCTAAACCCTAAACCCTCCAAGAGGTGCCCCAAAGACTGTCTCACCTTACACCCCAAACCCCACACCCTCACATCATGGCGGCTTGAGCCGCGCCGACTATTACTTTGCATGGTTGAGGGTTTAGGGTTTAGGATTTAGGGTTTTAGGTTTTGGGGTTTAGGGTTTAGGATTGGGATGTCCCCTCTTATACTACCAGTCCTCATTAGGGATTCTGGTACGCCCTACTATAATCCTTATTAAGGACAGATAGGATAAGGGGGAACATCCCAGAACACACCTTAAAAAGACCAAAGCCTGCAACCCTCCACACCGCACTGAATAGATCCTACAAGTAGGGGCCCCCAAGTTGCAAGTAGGGCCATAGAGGCCCCCCAACGAGGGTTACGTGTCCGACTATCAAGGCTGGTCCCCGTACTGAAAACCAATAAAGGGGGGGGGCCCCTGCAAGTAATGTGTTGGGGTTTAGGGTTTAGGGATTAAAGGGTAAAGGGTTTAGGGTTTAGGGTTTGGGGTTTAGGGTTTCAGCCTGAAACCCGTTCCTCCTCCACAGGCGCGCAGTTCTTTGACTGGATCGGTTTCGTGAACTGATTGTTGCCTCGCAATTTGGGTCCATGTGATACTGCGGCACCCCTTCTTTCCCTAAACCCTAAACCCTACACCCTATCCCCTAAACCCTAAACCCTAAATCCAAAAAGGGGGCCCACCGTACCAAGAGCTGACCAGGGGCGCTCGGTGATGAAGGGCCCCTAAACCCTAAACCCTAAATCCTAAACCCTAAATCCTCAAGTACCAGCATGAACAGTACCTTAAGTGCCAGGGTGGGGAAACCTACTGTTTTTGCTATGCTTTATTGCTTCTCGTAGGTTGCCGGGAATATGCAACCTCTTATGCAGGATTCGTATAAACCCTAAACCCTAAACCCTAAACCCTAAACCCTAAACCCTAAACCCTAAACCCTAAACCCTAAACCCTAAACCCTAAACCCTAAACCCTAAACCCTAAACCCTAAACCCTAAGCCTAGGCAACCTGCAAACAATTGAGGCTCGGAGGTTCTTGAGGTCGGCGAAGTTAAGGCGTGCGTAGGCCTAAAGTCGGTGTACCTAGATAGGGTTTAGGGTTTAGGGTTTAGGGTTTAGGGTTTAGGGTTTAGGGTTTAGGGTTTAGGGTTTAGGGTTTAGGGTTTAGGGTTTAGGGTTTAGGGGGGCCTTAAAGTACTTCCTATAGGGACTTTGGGGCCCAAGTATACAAGAATGAGGAAGCTAGTAAGGGACCCAAGTAGCCCAGTGGACATACAGCTGTGTAGCCCAGTGAACGCTCTAACATCAGGGTACCCTTTTTCTGGCTGGTTACTTTATCAGGGAACCCGAAACCACAAACCCTAAACCCCAAACCCTAAACCCTATAGGCCCAAAAACCCTCAACCGGGAGCCAGCAAAAGGGCAAAGCGCACCACTGGGCTGCCTAGAGTTATTAAGCGAGGGCGGTTCAAGGGACGTGGGTACCCAAAAGACCTGAGGGAAGCCTAGGGTGCCTTAGGGAGCAATGGGGTGTGTTAGGGAACCTTGGGTTACATAACCCCCTTGAACCTAAAACCTAAACCCTAAACCCGAAACCCCAAACCCTAAACCCCAAACCCCAAACCCTACACCCCCCTCCCGTAAGAGCCCCAGAGAAGGGGTTCAGGCAGGCAGCCCAAAGCCAGCCGCGTGAGTTTCAGCTGTCCTTGGCGCAAGGGTCGGCATGAACCCCGGTTTGTTTTTGTTTTTGTTGTGTTTCTGTTTTTTTTTTTTGTTGGGAGGGGGGGCGGGGGGGGTTGGGTCTAAATTCTAGGGTCTAGGGTCTAGGGTCTAGGGTCTAGGGTCTAGGGTTTAGGGTTTAGGGTTTAGGGTTTAAAGCCACAACCCCGCTCTGAAACCCCTCCAACTCCAACAATATGTCAGTAGTAAGAACGGTAGTTGGGGCTCTGCCTGGACCTTGCATGCCGAACCGAAACCCTAAACCCGGAAAACCAATCCCCCAACACTCCTAAACGCTAAGAAATACAGCATACCCCTTGGGCATACCCCTCACAAGAAATTTAGGGGCATTGCAAAATCCTTCCTTATGGAATCCTTTTTTATGAGAAATGTTGAAGTGTTTTTTTGGATAAAACGTAAACGCCAACTCCCAGACCCTAAGCTCCCAAACCCCACAACCCTAAACCCTATATACAGACTCCTAGACCCTAAACCCCTAAACCACGAAATCCTAAACCCCCAATCCGAAGGTACCCTAAACCCTATAAACCCTAAGCCCTAAACCCTAAACCCTAAACCTCAAAACCGCCGAGGATCGGAGACCTCTCGGGACCTTCCCCTCGAAACGGTTGTTGCGGAGATCCAACCTTCTGCAGGGTGGCACCCTACTTCCTAAATCCTAAACCCTAATCCCTAAACCCTGAACCCGAAACCCTAAACCCAATCATCCTAAAACCCCGGACTTCCTGGGACTTACTGTCCAAAATGTCGGAGTCCATAGGCACTGAGGGTTTAGGGTTTAGGAACGGGGGTATAGGACTTGTTTAGGGTCTAGGGTTTTGGGTTTGAATGGAGTTAAGGAACTGGGGTGTAGGACTTGAATAGATGCAATGGCTGAATGGCTGTGGCGTTCAGGGGCTTAGGGTTTGGGGTTCTTGAAGGTAAACTCACCAGGCAAGATTCAGGTGTTTCACGACGGAGGCATGTTTCCAGCCATGTCGTCGTCGTCCTGTTAGCTCCGTGGTAGCGCAGAAGCCCTCGATGCGTACTGTTTTATGCACGAAAGGAGGGACCCTTAATTGAGATGTATGTGGAGATATGCAAACATATACATACCGTATGACATACCTATGTATATTTCACATCCCTAATCCCTAAACCCCCTGCCCCCCGAACCCTAAACCCTAACCCTCCCAAACCAAAACCCGACCACACCACGGTGAGTGGGGGGGTGGAGGGGCGGGGGGGGTGCCTGATCGGAGGCGCGCGTGCATGCCCCCCGCCCCCCCTCTCCAACGGTACCCCTAAACTTAAACCCTAACCCCCCTCCCCCCCCCCCCCAACCACACTCGCGATGGGCAATTCTTATAAATACTTTGGAGTTCCAGGTGTGCTTCTCGGGAACTGCAGAAACCCTGCGCCCATCCTAAGCCCGAAACACCTCAACCCTGAGCCATAAACCCCGAAACCCTAAAAACCCCTAAGCCGGGGCCATAGAAAGACCTGGGAGACCAAATGAACCCCAAATTGGGATATACCCTGTACTAACTACTAAAGCCTAAACTCTAAACCCCAAAAACCCTAAACCCTAAGAACCCTAAGAACCCTAAACGCTCAAAACCTAGAAACCCTAGACCCGAAACCCTTCACCCTTCTGGGGTTCATTTCGACCCCAAGGAAGCGATGCTTCATCGAAGTGGCTCTTGAAGCCGCGAAAGCTGCGCCAGTTCTCCCGGCAGCTTGGACTCCAACATATTCCTGAGAGACATCAGGGGTTCGGGCTTTGGGGTTTTTAAGGGTTTTAGAGGTTTTAGGGGCGTTAGGGGTTTGAGGGGTTCTAGGGTTTAGGGTTTCAGGTGTAGGGATAAACGTGCAGACTTTCGGGTTGCAAGTTTTGTGTAGCAGGTTGCGGGTGGCTTCAACAAACGTGTGGGGCTCCAAAAGCCTCCAACGCCTCACGCTTAAAGTGCCTGAACGGCTGAAGCCACCCGAAGGCCCAGAAACATTCGGCAGCCCTAAACCCTAAACCCTAAAACCTAAAACCTAAACCCTAAACCCTAAACCCTAAACCCTAAACCCTAAACCCTAAACCCTAAACCCTAAACCCTAAACCCTAAACCCTAAACCCTAAACCCTAAACCCTAAACCCTAAACCCTAAACCCTAAACCCTAAACCCTTAAACCTAAACCCTAAACCCTAAACCCTAAACCCTAAACCCTAAACCCTAAACCCTAAACCCTAAACCCTAAACCCTAAACCCTAAACCCTAAACCCTAAACCCTAAACCCTAAACCCTAAACCCTAAACCCTAAACCCTAAACCCCAAGCCCAACTTCAACAGAAGGGGAGCGAGAGGCGTGCACGATTCTGAGCCGAGCCGCCCATCCAGGGCTAAGACCTGCCCAGGGTGGCAGCTTGCAGGCCGGGCTTTCGGTTTAGGGTTTAGGGTTTAGGGTGAGGGCTCTTTCTACTCGGAGGTTCATGGCACTTATAACTGCACTTTTAACTGTACTTATCAGCATATTGAGGCACTTAAGGGGCGACAAAGCGGGTTATAACTAGAGTTATCATTGGTTAATAAGCACCACGAACCTCAAAGTGAGGGAACCATGGTCCCCTCAATCTGGTCCCTGACCTTAAACCCTAAACCCTCAACCCTAAGTCCTAAACCCTAACCCTGAACCCTAAGTTCTAAGTCCTAAACCCTGAACCCAAAACCCTAAACCGTAAGGGTTCTGACGTAGGGGCCCTTGGGTGTTATAGGGTATGCAAAGGATATACAAGGGTTCCCCAAGTAAGGGTCCGCGTGAAGGGACCATGCAACTACCCTAGGGTTCTCCCCTCCTACTTTCTGGCAGGCTTTAGGATTCATGGGTTCAGGGTTTTGGGGGTTAGGATTTCCCTATAGGGGTTTAGTGTTCACGGGTACTTCTTAGCACAAATATAGATGCGCCTATTACACTCTTATATCCGTGCTAGGAGAATACGGGGCTTCTCAGCGGGTTGTACCTACACCCAGTCATACCTTTATAAGTGGATTGTACGGCCTGGGGCTATAGGGCTCAGAGGGGGTATAGGATCTGGGTTCCGAGGGCTTGTCCAAGCAAGGCATTTTCCACACGAGGTTCTCTTTTGCTGGGGGCAAAAAATCCGGGCGGAAAAGGGAACACGCAAGGGTGTATGTGTGTTAGTGTAGTTTAGGGCATCTTAGTGTGGTTTCGCGTGCCTTTTCTGACTTGATTCATGAGTTGTTCAAGGATTTTGCGCGGAGCGACATGAAGCTCCACAACAACAAAAACCTAAACCCTACACTCCACTCTAAACCCTAAACCCCAAAAAGGTGCTAGGGCCCGAGCTCTTAAACTCTGAGCTTTGAGGGTTTGTGGGTTTCACGCATGCCGGGCTTAGCCTAGGGGCCTCAATTCCCTGTGGCTTCAGACCCTAAACCCTAAACCCTAAATCCTAAACCCTACCTAAATCCTAAGTCCTGAATCTCGGTGTTCTCTGGCATAAATTTAAGCACCTTCTCCTTGAACTTGAGGATTGCTTCTTGCTTGGTATGGTGCTGACGAACGCCCCATCCGCCACCGCCTTGCAAACGAAGCACCATGGACACATGAACCTCCTTTTGGTCGTCCTCCATGTAGTCCCTGATAAAGCCGTCGTTGTCAAGCTTTTTTCCACCAATCTGCAACACAAACATGTGGTGACTGATGATAAACTGACCGTTGCGCTTGTTTATGCGGTGCTCGATGAGCGTCTTGATGGTAGCCACGGCGGTGTGGTCTTTGATGTCCTTCAACGAGAACAACTTGCGCCCGCGGTGCTCACCCTGAAAGCCTTAAATGCTAAACCCTGAAACCCAAGCCCTCAGGGGCCAAGGTGTAACCTCCAAGTTCCCGGGAGCCTCAAGATTGGGAAGGTCGCTGACTTCCTTGCCGATGGAACCTTCCCTGGGAAGGTTTTGCTTGCTTGTGTTTGAGTTCTGCCAGGGTTAAATCTTGAGGAAGGTTTTAGGGTCTTGGGGTCTAAACTCTGAAATCTAAACCCTAAACCCTAAACCCTTTTGGAGTCTGGATATTTGGTTTTTGGGATGGTGGGGTGTAAGGGGGAGGCCCAACAAACCTTCGACCGCCTGCAGCGAAAAAAACTAAACCTACACCTCAAACCTCTAACCCAAACCCTCCACCCAAAACCCTAAACCTACACCTCAAACCTCTGACCCAAACCCTCCACCCAAAACCCTAAACGTCTGCATGTCTTTTGAGGACTTGGGGCCAAAGGTTTTGCCAATGTCTGTGGCTTCGGATCTTGGGCTTTGCTCGTCGCGTTTCTGAGGTCCCTTAAGAACCCTAAACCCTAAACCCTAAACCCTAAACTCTAAACCCTAAACCCTAAACCCTATCATTAGGGTTTCAAGGGTTTGGGGGGTTGACAGCTTGGTGCGGCGGTGTTGGACCAGGTGGGTGCCAGAACGCGTTAAAGCAAAGTGTACAGAGGCCCTGCTGGCCTATAGTCTGAAGTGGGGCTTAGGGTTTAGGGTTTAGGGTTTAGGGTTTAGGGTTTAGGGTTTAGGGTTTAGGGTTTAGGGTTAAGGGTTCGGGTGTTAGGGTTTCGGGTTTAGGATACCCAGAAAACCAGACAACTCTCACCAAGGTACTCTTCAGGGGCCTTGAAAGGGTGCCCCTAAACCCTCAACGCTGAACACCTTTCTCAACCCTAAGCTCTAAAGCCTAGACCCTGAAGGTAGGGAAAGAAGGCTTCGGGCTTCTTACTGTTTGTTAGCAGGGAAGGAGACAAAATTAGGGCCCTATCTACATATATATATATATATTGGCATATATATATATATATATACACCCTTTAAGGGATTATATAGGGCACCTCATTCCCCCATTCCCTTCTAACCAGCAGTAAGGCTTTGGGTGCTTGGGTCCCAGGTGTGTGCTTCCTATGAGGGAAGGACGGGCTTGGAGCCATCAAAACCACAAGAGACCTGAAGCTGGAAGACCATGGAAATGTTTTAGTGTTTATAGGGTTTAGGGTTTAGGGTTTAGGGTTTAGGGTTTAGGGTTTAGTGTTTGGGGCTTAAAGGTCTCAAGGCCTTTTCCCGCAAAATCCCAAGAGGTTCGAAAACCCGGAAGCCTTGGCAAGTCTTTCATAGACGCCCTGAAAAACCCCAGTATCGTGACACCAAAACACCAAACCCAATTCAAAAGAGCCTGCCATGTTGTGATCTTCAAACTAGGTCCCAAACAAACTCAGGCATGAAAAAGGTTGACGGTTTAGGGTTTAGGAGTCAATATAGCTCATAGGGGAAGTCAACCCAATTAAGGAAGGAATAAGGGTCCTGTCTAGGTCCGAGTTTCCTGACATTCCCACCTAACTCCTAGGCCCTGCAAACGTTGAAGCTTGATTTCTCGTAAAAGCTCCGCTAGTGGGAAATGGGGGATTTCCACTAGTAGGTGGTGGGGGATTTCCACTAGTGGGTCGTGGGGGATTTCCACGTTTTCGTCTAGGGTTGGGTTTAGGGTTTAGGGGTATATTGAAATGTTTAAGGGTTCAGGTCCGGGGACGTCTCATGGAGCTTCGAGGAAAGTTTCTGTTTTTTGCCTCTGCATAATTTCAAGTTTGCAGGGGCTTGAGGGTTTACGGTTTAAGGCTCGGGGTTTCGGGATTTAGGGTTGGGATGTTCCCCCTTATACTAACAGTACCTAAGGATTATCGTACCCCGATTAGAACCCCTATTAAGGACTGATAGCATAAGGGAGGACATCCCGAGGTTTAGGGTTTTTTTCGTTCGGGGTTTTAGGGTTCTAGGGTTAAGGGTTAGGGTTTAGGGTTTAGGGTTTAGGTTTTAGGGTTTAGGGTTTAGGGTTTAGGGTTTAAGGTTTAGGGTTTAGGGTTCAGGGGGTTTGCGTACTGTGAGCGGAGCGTCAGCAGGTTGCCACTGAGCCGGAGCTCGCGCAGGTTCAACTTCGGAAGTGAACCTTGGCATATTGCAGGGTTTAGGGTTTAGGGTTTAGGGTTTAGGGTTTAGGGTTTAGGGTTTAGGTTTTTGGGTTTTAGGGTTTAGGTTTTTGGGTTTTAGGGTTTAGGGTCCCAAAAACCCTAAACTTCAAGACTTACTTCTTTCCGGGGACAGATAAGGAAGCGAAAATAAGGAGCCCTTACTGTAAGGGCCTTACAGATGTAAGTGTGTTGGGCTCCATGTAAAGTTCAGGGTTGAGAGTCAGGGCTCAGGGCTTGGGGTTTGGGGTGTCGTCTGGGGGAATGTGGGTTTCAGGGTTTAGGCTTTCAAGGGTTTCAGTTATAATTCGTAGGATTTCACGGAAGCGCTCACGCATGGGACCCTAAACTGTCAACCCAATACAACTCCCAAAAACACCAAGGTTTCCTGCAGGCAGAGGCTGCAAAAATGCCTGTGGCACTTTGCCCGCAGGGGTCTAAGGGTGGTTACATGGTCCCTATTAGTATGGGCCCTGTAGGGCACCCCTTCTATACCCCTTATACGATTACATGCCCTATACAAATTCAGCAACCTGACCCCTACAAAAAGGGGAATAAGGGCCCTACTCTGAGTGCTCTTGGAGCTCATGGGTACTTCTAACCCAATTATAACTGCACTTATGGCTTATAAGTACCCATGAACCTCCAAGCTAGATCAGCCAGGTGGCCCACGAGGGACTGAAACTGCATGCGGACGCGATTGCCTCAAGAAGTTGATAGCTTAGGGGATTTTCTTTGCTGAAGGACGACATGAGCCCTAAAAGGGTTCATGGCTCATAGACTATAATAGGGTTTAGGGTATAGGGTTTAGGGGTTAAAGTAGTATAGGGTATATGACCCCAATTATGGGGTTCATTTGGTCCTCAAGGTTGGGGATTCAAATGAACCTGAAAAGGGTGCTTCTGGTTCATATTGCCGTAGTAGGAATTATCGTAGTGTAGGTACCATATGAACCCTGAAAAGGGCTTAGGGCTCCTATTCCCGGACTGGAAATGATAGTAGTGTAGGTACCAAATGAACCCTGAAAAGGGCTTATGGTTCATATTCCGGGACTGGAAATGATAGTAGTGAAGGTATACTATATTTTCGGGGGAAGGCTTCTAAGGCTTCTGGGACCTGAGGGGGTGCTCTATATCTTAGCGCCGCGCTTGGAGTGAGAGAGTCACACCAGTTGTAAGTGCTTATAAGTAAAGAGCACTCTTCATCATGCAGTCCCAAGTGGCCGACGACTGTTATAAATGCCACCGAAGCTTGGTACTCACGCAGCTGTAAGAGCTCTGCGCCCTGGCTAGCACGGCACGGCGTCTTCTAACCAAGGTCCACATTCAACTCGGCAGGCTCTAAGCAGCCGCAACTACCTACCACCCGAAACTATAGGGAATAGGGGTTCAAGGGTTTGGGGCGTCAGGATCGCGAGCGGAAGCTCTTGCGTGGGTGCAGATTTTCACATGCTCAAGTCAAGACCCTTAACCTAAACCCTCAACCCTTGCGTCAGCTTGCAGCAAAGTTGCCTGTAAGATCGAGCACCTCCAGATTGCGGAGGTTGGCGATGGTGGCCTTACGTCTGCTGCTTCACTTGGGATCACGCGGCCTTGAAAAAAAGGTGCCCGTTTTTGCTTAAAGGGGGCTTATAAGGGAACCTAACCCCCCCCAAAAAAAATGGAATAAGGGTACTACTGGGCATCCTAGAAACCGACTAAAAGTCCAGTGAGTTTCCACGCAGACGGTTTCTTGTGTAGCGAATGCACCAGGGGAAGCAACGGTCCTTGTTACAAAGGGGATCCAATTACCCCCCCCCCCCCAGGTTCTCCACACTATTAAGGTTTTTTGGGATGATGAAGGCGAATTCAGGTTATTTAAGGAGGGCACCTTGGTGGGGTAGTATTCAAGTGGGGAGTAGGGAAACTGCACCCATGATATGATTATTCGTGGGTGTATATCAGAGGTCCCCTATTTGCGTACACCCCCCAAATCTCAACTGGTGAAAGGCTTTGCAAAAAGAATGATCCAGGAGAGTCCAGGGGTTAGGGATTAGGGCTTGACAGAACGGTGGGGGGGAGGGAGCTGGGGTGCACATCTTCTTGCTACTTCGGGGGTGGCAGCAGTTTGAGATTTAGGCTGTATGCACCTTTGTTGTCGTATATACTTGGGTCCGTTTATATGCCACGATGCAGGAACGGAACTACCTCAAAAGTCACGCGTCCTATATAGGCACATGGAAGTTTAGGGTACTGTAAAGCTCATGGCTAAAGCAGGCAAAGAGAAAGAGAAAGTCGAAACGCTGCAGTGGCGCGGGAAGGCGGTCTTTGTTCGCACGCTTGGCATCTCTGAAAACGGTCCGCAAGATGAGCACCTTGGAAGTCCACCAAGTCAATTGGTTTATGCAGGGGCTTAGGTTTAAGTTAAAATGGAGTTTTTGGCAACCCCAAGCCTGCTAGTTTAACAGGACCAGATGAACCCTAAAATTGGGGTCACACACCCTAGGCTGCTTTCATTCCTATTGAGGTATATGAAGCCTAAACCCTAAACCCTAAACCCTACACCCTAAAACGCTAAACCCCTAAACCCTAAACCTTAAAATGCTAAAACCCTAAACCCTAAACCCTAAACCCTAAACCCTAAACCCTAAACCCTAAACCCTAAACCCTAAACCCTAAACCCTAAACCCTAAACCCTAACCCTGTTAGTGTTCATGTGGTCACCAAGGGTGGATGCAGGCCCATGCTGTCGCTGAGACGCGGCACTATGGGTATGGTAGTCGTGGATTAGGCAGGCCAACACGCCCTAAACCCTAAACCCTAAACCCTAGACCCTAAACCGTAAACGCTAAAGCCTAAAACCCTGACCCTAAGCCCCTGAACCCTATATAAGCCCAGTACAATTTTGCGCAGAACCCCTCATTTCGTCCTGGAGCCCATGGGGGCGTAAGTGCTCTGGCGCCAGCCCCCGTGCCCCTAAACCCTAAACCCTAAACCCTAAACCCCAAACCCGAAACCCTAAACCCTAAACCCTAAACCCCAACCCCCTTTCGTGCTTAGGGTTTAAGCTTCGGGGTTGCTCTGGGCTGCGTTGCAATACGTAAGGGTTTCGGGTTGAGGGTTTAGTAACCCTGCAGAGGGAACTAAACCTAACCCTAAACCCTAAACCCTAAGCCCTTAGAATCGGACGCTTCTTCGATTTAGAGAAACGTTGGGCAGTTTACGTTTGGGATGTTCCCCCTTATACTAGCAGTCCTTCATAGAGGTTACAATAGGGGTGTTCGATCATCCCTATTAAGGACTGTTAGAATTATAAGGGAGAACATCCCAAGTACATTCTCGTCTAGACGGGCTTTATTTAAAGAAAAAAACTAAACCCTAAAACCCCAAACCCTAAACCCTGAACCCTGAACCCTAAACCCGAAACCCTGAACCCTAAACCCTAAACCCATCTAAACCCTAAACCCGAACCGACCCGGTACCATGGCTGCCCAGCCAGGACACGCGAAGAGATGTCAACTTCCCGATCCACGAGTTTCCCCACAGTACTCCGTCGAAAGGCCCTCGAGGAAGGCAGTTGTGATTTTACTTGTTTTGGGGTTTAGGGTTTAGGGTTTAGGGTTTAGCGGTTTATGGTTTAGGGTTTAGCGGTTTGGGGTTTATAAGAATTAGGGTTTGCCTAAACCCTAAAAGTAAGCCCTTGTAAACCCTAACTGGGCTGGCCTTTGAACCTATTCAAATACCGGGTGCCTGTAAATCCAAATAAGGAAAATATCGAAGATCCCAAAAGCCAATCTAGCTAAACCCGAAACCCTAAGCCCTGGGGGGGGGGTCTAGTGTTCAAGGCCTGAACTTATGATATAGGACCCTAAACCCTGACCCTAAATCCTAAACCCTAACCCTAATGAGCGAAAGGAAGGTATGAGATATCTCAAGGCCTAGTTGTCCAGTAACCTGGGGGAATTCAAGGTTAACCTTTGGGATTATAAGGGGATTATACTACCCCAAAAAGGTTAAAGGTTATCTACTAACCGTCTGGGAACGAAGGATTTAGGGTTTAGGGTTTACAGTAGGGTGTAGGGTTTAGGATTCAAGGGGTTTTGTTTTGGGGGCTCTGGGTCCCCACCAATCCCTCACCTTCCAACCCCACGGTCCCCAAACCCTGTGATCTAAACCAGAAAACTCAGAGCCCTAAACCCTAAACTCTACACCCTACACCCTAAACCCTAAACCCTAAACCCTAAATCCTAAACCCTAAACCTCAAGCCCTAAGCCCTAAGCCCTAAACCCGAAAGCCCAGACTTCCTAAAGCACCAAAAGCCATCCCTGGACTCCACCACGCCGTCCTTGTAGCTCGAGTATCTCCAGCTTCGACATCGACCCCATTTTCCATTGCAGGCCTCCTGCGTCAATAAGGGATAGGGTTAGGGTTTAGGGTTTAGGGTTTTGGGTTTTGGGTTTAGGGTATAGAATTTCGGAACAAAGTCTTGAAGAAGTTGCGGTATTGACCCTAAACCCCAAATGCTCAACACAAAAGCACCCAAAACCCGAAACCCGAAACACGAAACCGTCATCCCTAAACCCCAACCCCATTTTGGGTGACGGTTTCAGTGTTTACTGTACGGTGCCACCCCATGACACAAACCCCAGAAGCATGACATCTTGCCTGACCGGTGTGCGGTTTGTCGTAATGAACCAGAACCCCAAAACCCTAGACCCTAAACCCAGACTACCAAATTAAACCCTAAACCTTGGGATGTTCACCCGTATACTAACCGTCCTTAATTTAGGGATTATCGTACCCCCGGTACCCCCTATTAGGATCCCGTTTCAGGACTGTTAGGATAGGGGGGGACATCCCAACTTAAACCCTAAGCCGCCGCTAGTGTTGTGACTGCGTTCTTGTTCGATTGTCGCTTCGTTCCTTTGCTAGTCGGTGTGGCAAACACATTAAACCTTGCTACTATTTGCTTAAGAACCCAAAAAGAATGAAAACTAATCATCCCTATATTGACCTTATTCAGCAAGAATATTTCATTTTTTTCGGGTTCTGAAGCAACTAGTAGCTTTTGGCAGGAGGAATCGCCATTTTGTTCAACCATGCACATGTCGCCGGTCGCACGTGCCTTTGTGCATCACACTCTCAAGGGGGCTCGACGAGTTTCGCCGAAGGGTCAAAGGGCGAGCGTCACAAATTGCCCAAACAGACTCTTGCCGCAGTCTCGCAGCCAATTCATTGCGGAGGCACCATGCTGAGACACAGGAGTCAGCGCCCAGTTAAACTGGGCGCAGAAATCGTTGCAGTGCAAACGGTTTGCTTATGCCAGCTTACGTGCTTCGAGCAGCATCTTCCGCCTGATGTCTTGTTGGAATGCCCTTGGCCGGAGTCTCTTGTGTTTTGACAACTGCTGATCATTGCTCACATGACGCTCGTGTGCATGTAACACAGTGGGCACTGCAACGACTTCTGAGTTTCCAGCGTGTGAGGGGCCAAAAATCTTCGAAACAAAACACATAAGCCGCGACCAGTCAGAACGATTAGCCGACAATTACACGTGCACGAAATCAAAAACAAAACATGTGTATCCCAGCTCAAGGGGACAGTACGCCCTGTAACGAACCCATTAATACCCCCCCCCATCCAAAACCCTTCTTCACCACGCAGTCATCTTGGCGTTGGCATCCGAAAAACCCTAAACCCATAAACCCCATAACAAACCGTATAAACACTACAAACACCAGACCCTGTAAGCCCTCAACAAAGCCCCCAACACAACCCAAACTCCCACAAATGCCTCGCCTGTCGTGCGCCGGCTCCGTACGCGGAGCTCTCTGAGCTCACCTAAATCCTCGGCTCACTGTTGAAAGTACATAAACGGTTTATATAGGGTGTAGGGTTTAGGTTTAGAGTTTAGGGTCCCAAAGGGTCCATGTGCCTACAGTGGGCCTCAAAGGGCTTCCTATATAGTAGCTTTAGGGCCCAAGCATATAGTATATAGGTACCCAGACTCTTTGGGGTCGAGGGCTTGTGGGCTTACAGGCTCTGCGATGTTTCTTCGGTTCTTAAGGGTTACAGAGAGGGTTTAGGGTTTAGGGTTTAGGGTTTAGGGTTTAGGGTTTAGGGTTTAGGGTTCAGGGTTTCAGAGAGTGAGAGAATTTATCGGGATATGGTTGGACATGCCGCAACATCCTGGTGCTGATCATGTCTCAGCAAAACTCAGCATGGGGACCACATGGGAGTAATCACTAACAATCTTGAGTATGGCCCCTGTATAACGCTACTACAATAACCCAAACCCCTCAAGCTAGCACTTCCTGGCAACTAGGATAGGTCGGGTGTTCCGCATGCGAGAGTGGAAGGCTCTGGATTCCTCAGCAACACAATCTAGGGTTTAGGGTTTAGGGTTTGGGGTTTGGGGTTTAGGGTTTAGGGTTTGGGGTTGAGGGTTCAATTGCTGGTCCTCTTCTTTCATCTTCGTGGGAAATTGACACTATGGTCCCTGCTTGACTCATTACCCAAAGACAAATGGCTCAGTATTATAATGTGAACCCACAACTGGCCCACAACCCTAGAAACCCTCCAAACTTGAGAAACTCTAGACACCCATGAAACCCCCGAACCCCCCTTCATTGGAGTAGACCCTGGAAAAAGTATATACTTTTTGGGTCTAAGCATCCAAAATAGGCACCCAGAACAAAAAACAGTATAGTACTAACCCATTGGGTCAGTCCATCCCGTGGTCGCCGTCAAGAATCCGCACTCCCAGGCCCCGGGTGTTGTTTTTTGGAGAAGAAAGTGGCAAGCCGCCTCGCTCCCTCTCTCTCTCACTCCCTCTCTCTCTCTCTCACTCCCTCTTTCTCTCTCTCTCTCTCTCTCTCTCTCTCTCTCTCTCTCTCCTCTCTCCCGGCCTACTGGGGTGCCTGGCGTCATGTCTACGTCACTCTTTAGGCATGAAGCTTGCACTCTTTGCTTTTTGGAGTCTCGGGTCATGGCGGAAGACGAAAGAGTCGGACCCGCCAAAATTGAAGCTCCAACTCGCATCCCAGAGGGTCCATTTGCAGTACTAGTATGGGATTGGGGTTTAGGGCTTAGGGCTTAGGGTTTAGGGTTTAGGGTTTAGGGTTTAGGGTTTAGGGTTTAGGGTTTAGGGTTTAGGGTTTCGGGTTTAGGGTGTACTAAATAGGGTTTTGGGGTACCTAATTCCATAGTAGTACTACAAATGGACCCTCTGGGTATTAGGGGGCTTTACAGGATTTAGGGCTATGTCGTATGACTGAGTGTTTTCTTAAGACCATCCGTTGAACACGTGAGACTCGATTCCAACGTACCTTCAGCTTCGCTCATCTTAGTTGCTGAGTTCATCAGCCCCAACAAAGTGTACACTTCCAGTTCTACAGGGGATCATTGCATCCCAAAAAGTGTAAAGTGTACTCATTCAGTTCATAGCCACCACAGCCCACAGCCCACAACCCAAGACCGGCAAAGTCTTACCCAGAGAGTACGCGGCCTGCCCTTCCGCGCAAGAAATTGTGAGGCTCCCCCCTATGATAATCCCTAAATATTAAGGGCTGTTATACATGAGGGAGAACATCCATAGGAACATGCCCCAACCCAAAGAGCCTTTTAGGGTTTTATGGTTTAGGGTTTCCCTGAACCTGCACCCCCAACATGCCTGCCGAACTTGCAATCTTCAACAGCAGCAGCAAAAACAAAAACCCAACCCTAGTTGTCCAGTATCCTAGGGGAACGAAAGGTTAACTACAAACGGAATATAGGACCCCAAAACTGTTAAAGCACGACGTGTGCACAAGCGAGTCCCCAGCGTCAGGCGTGACCAAAAAGGTTAAAGGTTACCTACTCTAAACCCTAAACCCTAAACCCTAAACCCTAAACCCTAAACCCTAAACCCTAAACCCTAAACCCTAAACCCTAAACCCTAAACCCTAAACCCTAAACCCTAAACCCTAAACCCTAAACCCTAAACCCTATACTCTACTTCTAAGCTACGGGACCAAGAGTCTTCCCAATGCCCGTTCAGCATGCCAGACCTTGTTTTGTGGGGCTTAGGGCGGTTGAGGGTTCATCGTGATCTGTCACGAGGAAGGGTTTAGGGTTTAGGGTTTAGGGTTTAGGGTTTAGGGTTTAGGGTTTAGGGTTTAGGGTTTGGGGTTTAGGGTTTAGGGGTTTAGGGGTTTAGGGTTTAGGGGTTTACGGTTTACGGTTTAGGGTCACACCAGCTGAGTCCCGAAAGGGTGTGTGTATCATGTCTAGCAGGGATTAGAGCAGGTAAAGGGCGTATGATCCGTATGATCCGAATATAGTTTAGGGTTTAGGGTTTAGGGTTTAGGGTTTAGGGTTGTGCTTATACGTCTTATAAGCCTAAGGTGGTTCGAACCCAGAATCCCAAGCCCTAAACCCGACAAGCGGAATCCCATCATCATGGGGAAATACCGATTTTCGCACCCTGACCAACCCTGACCCCAAAATTGCTTAACCCTAACTCCAATTCAAAACTCATGCACGGAGCAGCGTTGGGGCTTAGGACCTTAAACTAAACCCTAAACCCTAAACCCTAAACCCTAAACCCGAAACCCTAAACCCTAAACCCGAAACCCAAAACCCGAAACCCTAAACCCTAAACCCGAAACCCTAAACCCTAAACTCGAAACCCTAAATCCGCAACCCTAAACCCGAAACCCTAACTCCGAAACCCGAAACCCGAAACCCTAACTCCGAAACCCGAAACCCGAAACCCGAAACCCAAAACCCGAAACCCTAACTCCGAAACCCGAAACCCGAAACCCTAAACCCTAAACCCTAAACCCTAAACCCTTACGAGTGACCTTCCTCTTCAGCCAAAGGGGCATCAGGGCATCCTCCAGGATGAGCCTTACCACCTTGAGAGAAAGGGAGAGAGAGGGTTTAGGGTTTAGGGTTTAGGGTTTAGGGTTTGGGGTTTGGGGTTTAGGGTTTGGGGTTTGGGGTTTGGGGTTTTGGGCTTAGGGCTTAGGGCTTAAGAGTGTGGTGGCGATGGTGCTGATGTTGATGAAGCTGATGATGATGGCGTGTGGGCGCCGGGTGTGTGGGTGTGTGGTTGTGTGCGTGCATGTGTGCGTGCGTGCTTGCGGGCGTGCTTGCGTGCGTGCTGGCCTGGGCGTGGGCGTGGGCGTGGGCGTGGGCGTGGGCGTGGGCGTGGGCGTGGGCGTGGGCGTGGGCGTGGGCGTGGGCGTGGGCGTGGGCGTGGGTGTGGGGGGGGGGGGGGGGGGGGGGGTGGTAGCGTCTAGGGAGGTCATCCCAAAATTGGGGTCCTGCCCTTTTTTGGCCGAAAGGGGTTTATAAGGGAGTCTAAACCATCCAAGAAGGGATAAGGGTGCTACTGCGCATCCTAAAAGTGTGCACAAGGACTTCTGTTCGTTACATCTGGGAGCTCGCTGCAGCCGTCACTATGTTGGACTGAGTCTCTACAAGATGGGTACATGGATCGCTTGGCATAGGGTTTAGGGTTTAGGGTTTAGGGTTTAGGGTTTAGGGTTTAGGGTTTATATAGGGTTTAGGGCTCAGGGTTGAGGGTTTAGCCAGGACGCCCTTGGACGGCCCTCCACAGTGGCGCAGGTCACACCTCGCAGCTCCCGGGAGCGCAACTCACGACCGCCGGCCCACATCTCAGAGGGTTTAGGGTTTAGGGTTTAGGGTTTAGGGTTTGGGGTTTGGGGTTTGGGGTTTGGGGTTTGGGGTTTGGGGTTTGGGGTTTGGGGTTTGGGGTTTGGGGTTTGGGGTTTGGGGGTTTAGGGGTTTAGGGGTTTAGGGGTTTAGGGGTTTAGGGGTTTAGGGGTTTAGGGGTTTAGGGGTTTAGGGTTTCGGGGGGAGTATTTGGGGAGAGGAGTTCGGTTAAGGCTTCTTGAGGGCTTGCTTGGGAGCATTATCAGGAAGATCTTGGTGTGCATCAAGGTCCATTACTAGCCCATTGAAAGAGTTTAGGGATGCTTTCTGTCTTGTCTGGTTTGGCTCATCCTAGACCCTTAACTTGTGGATCGGAGCACCTTTCTGTAGAGACTGATACCTAACAACACTTCTGGGGCGGATGTAGAAACTGCATATGGCTTGGGGGGGGGGGGGGGGGTGAAGGGGGGAGGTGGGTTGACATTAGGGTGTCCCTATATGGATACCATTCGTAACATCTTACTTCTCCAATACCCAAGGGGAAAAAAGGTTAAGGAAACCCAAAAAGTTTAAAGTTCAACTATTGGCCAAGTCAGACATAGCGCTCCTGTTAAAAGCCTACACCCTAAGCCCTTAGACCCAAGAGTAACCCAGGAATACAAGGGTTAAACAGGCATACAAGGGAACCTAAAAGCCTAATAAAGGGAATAAGAACCTACTGTGGGTCCTAGACTCCCTGAGTCCCCCTCCCCACGGTTTAGGGTTTAGGGTTTAGGGTTTAGGGTTTAGGGTTTAGGGTTTAGGGTTTAGGGTTTAGGAGCTACTCTTCTCACTTCGCGGAGGTTGGAAGGGTTTAGGGGATTAGGGCTCATAAGTTGGGATGCTCCCCCCAATACTAACAGTCCTTAATAGGGGTTTTTACAGAGGGTACTACAGTCCCCATATTAAGGACTGTTAGTATATGGGGGAACATCCCAACTTACAAGAGTTTTAGGGTTTGCCGCATAGGGTTTAGAGGGCTGTGGGCCTGAGGGTCTTGAAGATCCGCACAGCAGTTCCGGGTTTAGGGCTTAGGGTTCAGGGTTTAGGTCAACAACAAAGCTGCAGTCTTGTAAAAAACACGGCGAACAGCGGCTGGCTCCTGTTCAAGCAGGCAACCTTGTATGTACAGAGGGCCCCTCAGCCAAAGCATGTCTCACGCGAACACAGATAGGGGCTTACAGTTTAGGACGAGCTTCAGGCCCCGAAATTCGATAAAACAAAAAGCAAAAAACAACAAACCCCCTCTACAGGACCGGCACCTGACCAGGAGCAGAAGGGTGTATCTGCTGGGTACGCGTGCCGCTGCCAGTAGGGCGGAGTCCACAACCTCCTGTGAGGTTTAGGCCTTGTAGGGTTTAGGGTTTAGGGATTAGGGTTTAGGGTTTAGGGTTTAGGGAACAACCTGCTGTGAGGTTTAGGCCTTTAAGACTGGACTTGACGAACCCTTCAGCCTGCGCCCACAGAGCTTTGGATGCCGACAGATATTTTAGAGTTCTGCGCGCACACCGTATTCCTGAAAAATCCAAAACCCAAACCCCCAGGGGGAACTCGAACTTCTTAAACCCTAAACCCTAAACCCTAAGCCCTAAACCCTAAACCCTACACCCTAAACCCTAACTCCAGAGCAGCATTCAGTTCCTTTGAGCTTGCCGAGACCCTCACTTGCAGTTCCTGATGCATCTCATTTAAGGTTTAGGGTTTAGGACTGCATCACCAAACCGTGCAAAGAAAACAAGTTGGCGTCTAGGCAATTGCCAAGGTAGGGTGCTTTTGAGAGCCTCAGGCTTAAACATGCTCTGAGCCCTTTGAAAAATGAAACCCTATAAACCCCAAACTGGGGTGAGGGAAGATATAAACACCATAGGTTGGAAGCGTTTGGAGCAATAGGCTACTGAGAGGCATCCATATCTTTTACGGACCACCACCCCAAACTCCTCCAAGACACCCCTAAACCCTAAACCCTAAACCCTAAACCCCAAATCCTAAACCCTAAACCCTAAACCCCAAACCCTAAACCCTAAACCCAATTCCCTGAACCCTGAACCCTGAACCCTGAACCCTGAACCCTGAACCCTGAACCCTGAACCCTAAACCCTAAACCTAAACCCAAACCCTGAATGAAATTGTTGTATCCTCGTTCCTTACCCATCCCAAGCCCCCTCAAGACCAAGCCAAGAAACGGACTCCCTAAACCCGGAACCCTAAACCCTAAACCCTAAACCCTAAACCCTAAACCCTGAAAAACCGAGCTGTGTCCTCAGGATCTCCTCAAGCGTGCAGCGGTTCGACGACCGGCCGAAAAGGCAGCAGGGGTCCTCGAGCCTGGGTCTTGCAGAAGGCGCCGAGTTGAGGCAGCCCCGGAAAAAGTGTTGGTACGATTATTATTATGATTATTATTATTATTAATATTTTATTAATTTTATTATGATTATTATTAGGTTTATTTCTACTATTTTCCGGTTATTCTTATTATTCTTCTTGTGAGAATTACATATATACATATACATGACTATTACTGTTTTTCCTGTTTTTTTGTTGGGGGGGGGGGGGGGGGGGGGGGGGGGGGGGAGGGGGGCTCTCTGTCACACATCAGGAAGACAGAAACCCAAAAAAGGAAAAACACAAATATACTGCAGATTCCACTTTGGGTGTAGCATGCCAGTGAAGTGGCCAGAAACCCCCTAGATCTTACGAACCCATATGCCTAAACCCTAAGCTCTGAACCCTAAGACGTTATAATAGAGTGCCCCATGGCCGCTTTCCTGTGAAAATGACCTCCTTACCTGATGCTTGGGAGGGGGGTTTATAGGGTTTGGGGTTTGAGGTTCAGGGCCTGAGGTTTAAACCCTCGCAGCGCATCAATCCAACCCCATGCATAGGGTTTAGGGTCCACAAACTTTGCACACGAAGTCTTGAACCAGAAAAGTCTCAACCTAAATCCCCAGAGTTCCAAAGCTTTCAAGCCCTAAACTGGACCCCCTGAATCCAGAAACCACAAACCCTGTAAAGCCTAGAAACCCTATAAATAAACACTATAAACCCTACTCTCCTACAAACTAACATAGAAACCCCCGTAGGTGTTTTTTGACGACACTCTGTATGTTAGTTTTTCTCGCGGCCGGAAATGCTATGTTAGTGGTTTCCGGCCGGTAGGTCAGAGTAGATGGCAACTCGCAGCGTGCCCAGCCTGGAGAGCTTTCTTGTCAGGAAAACCTGAAGAATGCCCCAGAACCCGGAATTGCCATGTTAGTGGTTGTAGCGCCCCAAAGGTCAAAAACGGCATAGTCGAGGCAAATCTGTGAGATGCTATGTTAGCGGCTTAACTGTTAGCGGTTTTTAAGGGGGCTGATAAAAAAATGTAGTAAAATTGCCCCCTGAATAGAAAACCAATAATGGAAATAAGATCGCCAGTGAATAAAATGAACTGGCCGCTATATTTCGTTCAGTGAATTCGCGCATTCGTTTCACTTCTTTGCAATTTACTTTCATGTTCGCTGCATTTTCAGGAACATTCAGAAAGATCCTCTGACTTTACGACTCGGGTTGACGCCAGCATCTTCGGGTTGTTACACCGTATTGGGGTTTGGGTTTGGGATTTAGGGTGTATAGGGTTTAGGGTTTAGAGGCCCACGCAAGATCCCGTAAGCCTTGTGCACGCCAGCAAAAAACTTGCCACAGCCCCCCAGTACGGGGAGGGTATGGTCAGGGACGGGGAGGAGGGTTCCCAGGCGTCAGGGAGGAGCACTGCTAACGTAGCAATGGTCAGGGGTGGGGTCCGGGGGTCAGGGAGGAAAGGTGGAAGGGGGGTTTCTGCTAACGTAGCAATGGTCAGGGGGTCAGGGACAGGGAGGCTCCCAGCTGCGAGTTTGCACAGCTCACAGACAGAGACCCGCGGCAGCAGCGCACACCGACCACTAACATAGCAATTCCTGAGATAACCTTACAAAGCCCCCTTCAGTTAGTCATGGAGGAGAGGCGAGGGATCCAGGAGTACGGGAGGGTATGGTCATGCGGGGGTGGGAGACAAGCACTGCTAACCTAGCAGTTGCTGGACTATGCCGACAAGGCAGAACACTGAGCAGGCTGGAAGGGCGGAGAGGGATTTCTGCTAACGTAGCAATGGTCAGGGGTCAGGGTCACGGAGGGAGGAGGGGTTGGGGTGACGCACTGCCAACACAGCAACTCCTTTTATTTGCGTGATGACTCTCAGCTGCAAGTTTGCACAGCTTTTCACAGACAGAGACCGCGTGCAGCAGGCGAGTTTGCACAGCTTACCACAGATAGAGACCGCGCACAGCAGTACACACCCACAACCCAACCAAACATGCGAGTGGACCACAAACACAGCAATTCCGGCGATAACCCTGTTTTGGAGGGGGAGGCAAAGGTTCCAGGAGCACAGGGAGGCTGTGGTCACGGGTGGAGGGGGTAGTTCCGGAAGGTCGGGGGTCGGAGGGGGGGGGGGATGTTGTGGGCGACGAGCACCGCTAACCTAGCAATTCCTGGAATATGCTGAAAAGTCCTTTTTTACAGCAGAACACTGCTAACGTAGCAACTTCCAGGAATACGAGTGCAAGGTCTTTTATGCGTGTTTTCGGAGGTCTATCGACACTAACATGGAAGTTGTGCGCATGCCTTCCCGCATCAGCCTGCTGCTACATACCAGAAAAATGCCCCAGCAGCCCCCAGCGGAAACACTAACATAGACTCTTCCTGAGGGGGTCCTCGCCCTCGCTTTAATTGGGGAAATTAGGGGTCAACATCGGGTAACCGTTTCTATGTTAGTTGCACCAAATTTCGCACGTAGTTTCCATGTAAGTTTGCAGGAGTGTAAACCCTAAACCCTAAACCCCAAACCCCAAACACGCATCCAAAGGGCATTGGCGCACAGTTCTTGCCATCACCTCCCATCGACGTCACCGTCGTGTCCGGGTACGTGTGTCTGCAGCCGGGGTTTTAGGTTTAGGGTTTAGGGTTTAGGGTTTAGGGTTTAGGGTTTAGGGTTATAGAATATAGGAGTCGTCCATCGTGTGTGCCCGTCTATAGCCGTACGCAAGGACCAACAAGTCAGAACCCTCCAGCAGAGATAGGGGACCACATTTTATGGCAGTCACCTCTAGATGCAGGGTGTAGCTAGCAGGCTCGGGTATTTTAGGCCTCCATGCTGTGCTGGCTTCCCACCCCAAACCCCAAACCCCAAACCCCAAGGCCCTTGCAAGGGGCCGCAAACAAGTGAAGAAGCAGGACAAGCCCAAAGCCCTAAAGCCCTAAAGCCCTAAAGCCCTAAAGCCCTAAAACCCTAAAACCCTAAAACCCTAAAACCCTAAAACCCTAAAACCCTAAAACCCTAAAACCCTAAAACCCAAAAACCCAAAACCCCAAAAACCCAAAAACCCAAAACCCAAAAACCCAAAAACCCAAAAATCCCAAAACCCAAAAACCCAAAAACCCAAAAAAACAAAAAACCCAAAAACCCAAAAACCCAAACACCCAAAAACCCAAAAACCCAAAAACCCTAAAACCCTAAAACCCTAAACCCTAAACCCAAAACCCTAAACCCCTAGGATTTGTACAACGTGGTAGTTGGCAAGGGTGGGCTTTCAAACAGGACGATCAGCAACGTTTGCCAGCTTCTCTTAGAGGGAACATTGCGCCTGCATCTTCTACCCCTTTCCCAGAGGGTCCATTCGTAGTACCATTATGGAATTAGGTACCCAAAAACCCAATTTGGTATGGGTTTTTGGGTACCTAATTCCATACGAGTGCTACAAATGGACCCTCTGGGGTGTATACCCTGCAAGACACAAGGGCCCATACTTCAGAACCCTTTAAAGAAGGTAAGGGGCCATTTTGTGAAACTACCCTTGGCAATGCAGGGCTTCTTGCAAACTAGGTTGTTCATAGCATGAGGCAGACTTCATCGGGCTTTTGGGCTTTAGATTCTTTCCCGATCTCACGCATTTGTTGTGAATCTGTATGTACATCTGGCTTATTTCAAGAACAGGGCTTGCACAGAGAATTGGGCTGGCGTACGCCACCGACAAACGCTCATGACCACAATGCCGCATCTTTGAGTGCCTTGCCGGAATGCAGATCACCCAGAGGCTCCATTCTTAGTACTATCATGGAATTAGGTACCCCAAAAACCCTATTTAGTATGGTTTTGGGTACCTAATTCCATACGAGTACTACAAATGGACCCTCTGGGCCAACTGTGGGCACCTACACCATGCGGAAAGGACAATGACAAGGGGTTTAGGGTTTAGGGTTTAGGGTTTAGGGTTTAGGGTTTAGGGTTTAGGGGGAGCTGCCTGAATTTTCCGCGTTCGACCCTGGTGCCGTGGATGTCGAACACAACAAGTTGTGACATCTGTTCCTCGGCGACAGGTGAGGATTGTACTACATTCTACTATTTGCTTAAGAACCCCCGAAACATCCCTTTCTTGCCATTCTAAGGAAGAATATGTTTGTTGTTTAAACAAAGAGTAGATTAGGGACTCCTGGGGATGAAGTCATGAGGAGTGGCTTTCAAAGCCCACAGACCCCGAAGCTCCCTCCAGACCTAAGCGCAGCCCTTGAAGCCGAAAGCCCCGTAATTACCGTTGTTTAGGGTCTCCCACCCCACACCCTAAATCCTTAAACCCCCTAAACCCTAAACCTAAAAACGGTGGCAGCCAAAGAGCCCTGAACTCCTGCAATCCTAGCGTCCTCAAGTATTGATGTCTTACAGTGTCCTAACCCGAACTGGGCTTACGGTTGAGGGTTTAGGGCCCAACAACCCAAAATATGGCTCAAGCAAGCTTCTGTAGGTCTTATCTTGGGCAGGGGGATAGTAAGGCTGCAAATACTATAGCAGCAGCATCCACGATGAGAACTTGGAAGACTGTTGAGCTTCCGAGCCACGGTTTAGGGCTTAGGGTTTAGGGTTTAGGGCTTCGGGCATTCAGGGTTTACCCTAAACTCTAAACCTTAAACCCTAAACCCTAAACCCTAATTTAGGCTTCAAGGGCTTGGGTTTGGAAGGCTCTGACATCTCTTCTTTGAGGAGCTTGGGAACGAGGCTGCAGCATATGAATGAGGTTTTGGTTAGGAGTTAGGGTTCAGGGTTTAGGGTTTAGGGCTGAGGGTTTAGGGCCAGGGTTTAGGGTTTCGGGACCCTGCATAGAGGCATAGAGGTTCCTCTACACTCTCATCAAATGGCACAAGTCAGCGCCCCCTTGCTCCCAAAGCTCTTGGAGAAGAGGATCCCTAAACCCGAGACCCTAAACCCTAAACCGTAAACCCTACTCTTAAAGTGGTTACATTGTACCTTCGTACCAGCCCCTCAAAAGGGGACCCCGTTTTTACCCCTTAAAGACCCTACACAAACCTAAGCGCCCATACTTCAGAACCCTTTAAAGGAATCTTCAGGGCCATAGAACTACCCTGAGATAACCTTACAAACCCTAAACCCTAAACCCTATACCCTAAAACCCCAAACCCTAACCACCCTAAACCCTAAACCCTAACTCCTATAACCCCCTAAATCCGAACCCCAAACCCTGAGCCAATCACCAGGCCATGCATCCATCCGCTTCGGGGCAGAGCCCCTCACACCCGTCTCAGAGATGTCCAGAACCTCGCGGTTGAGGATTGACGAGGTGAGGGAATGAGGAGTTGGGATTGAAGCTTATATGTTTGGACTCAAAGATTGCTTGTTCTTGCCGCTGCTGTCGCAGCTGTCGCTGCTGTGAATGCTGTCGATGCTGTCGCGATGCGGTCGATTCTGTCGATGCGATCGATGCTGTCGATGCTGTCGTCGCCGTCGTCGCTGTCGTCATCGCCGTCGTCGCCGTCGTCGGTGGTTGTCGGCGGCCGCTGCCGCTGCCGCTGGAGCTGGAGCTGGAGCTGGAGCTGTCGCTGCGGCTGCCGCTGCTGCTGCTGTTGCTGCTGCTTCTGCTGCTGCTTCTGCTGCTGTTGTTGAGGCCTTTGAACCACTAGAGGATGAAAGGGTAATGAAATTAGTGATCATCATTCACGAAGGCTTGTTAAGTGCAGCTACCAGATGCTAAATGAGAAGTCAGACATAAAGCACAAATAAGTGCATAAGTGGCATGAGGTAGTATGAATAGTGTGCCAAAACAGTAGTAGACAGCTAACAAACATGATAGCCAGTGAGAATATTGACATGTCGAGGCGTGGGGTAGCAACGCTTGTGCAAGAGCGAGCGTACATCGGTGTCACTTGCCCTTCCTTGGGGACCAAACGAACTGGAAAATTGGGGGGGGTGGGGGGGGGGGCGGGTGATATACACTACGCTACTATACTTCCAATCGAGGCAATGTGAACCCGAAGCCTGTTAACCCTAAACCCATAGACCCGTTTTGCCCTTGTGGGGTTCGTTTGGTCCCCCAAGGTTGAGGCCTTTCAAGACATGGCGGGGGCGTCTAGGGTTTAGGGTTTAGGGTTTAGGGTTTAGGGTTTAGGGTTTAGGGTTTAGGGTTGCTCACCTGCCAGGGTGTCTCATCGTCAGAGGAAAGGACAGGGCAATCTGCGGCACGGTGTTGCTTTCACTTCGAGCAAGATCTGGACAGTTCTTGGCGTCATCTTGCGTCCCCGTGTCTGTCAGTGCTCTCCTGCCGGTTCCGGCGTCATGGAGACCAAACGGGTTTAGGGTTTAGGGTTTAGGGTTTAGGGTTTAGGGTTTAGGGTTTAGGGGTTGACCTCCAAGTTGCCCTGCAAGCAGAGTGCTCCAAGAGCATTGCGCAAGCCTGCATGGCAATGGCATCGGCTCCTTCCCTGGCACGACCCAGCTCGCCAAGATATTTGGCATCTGCAGAACCCGTTTTTTTTTTTTAAAGGGTTTACGGAATTCAGGTACCGGCGCATTTGTGAGGTTTACATTCATTTAGATAGACAAGTATACATATATATATATATACATATATACATATATATATAGTTGTTTATGTCTTTGTACGTATAGTGGTTTTGCATGCTGCCGCCCCTCTGCCCTCACCACGGAATCCTGGACGGGGCTGGTTGCATTGACGAAAGCATCCATGATTCATCTAAACCCGGACCCCCGGGAGGATGCAAAAAGTTGATTCCTTTAACAAGGGCTCCGAAAAATCACCCTGTAGTGGTATGGGGTCCTATTTGGGGGGGTTTCCGATATTAGGGGTACCTTATTGGAGTCCGTTCTACTATTTAGGGGGGGGGGGTCTATTTTAGGGTCCCCGTATTTTCGTACACCCCCACATTGGGAAAACATTTTGGCAGAACAGAACGACCTTTCAGATTCGCAGTTGAAACATGTGAGCCATCGTGATGAGGTTGCCCCTGCGATCTACATAACGTCACACCCATTTTTGGTAGCTTGTAAACTCATCGAAGAAACATGTTGCTAACTTTGCCAAGTGAACGAAGTGAAAAGAACAAAGAGCAATCAAGAAAACCATTCAGCGAACTGAGCTGGACCAGATTCATTCCCTTCTCCCGTCTAAATTCGAAACAAAAAGGCAATCATTCGCTTAAATCTAACCTAGGACAAAAACATACCCTTTTCGGTTCTTAAACAAAACTTATATGGGAACCTAAACCCAAAAAAAGGAGAAATAAAGGCCTACTCTTTTGGGTTCAGACTCTTTCTCGAACAAAACTGATGAAACTTGTCAGCCCTGACATGTTGACAGGCCTAAACAAGCTAAAGCCCTAATTTTGAGGCTTCGGGTTTAGGGTTTGGGGTTTAGGGAGGACATTTAAAGACTCACCCTCAGGGTCATTAAGGTATACTTGGGCCCAAAGTCCCGACATAGGAAGTACTTTCAGGCCCTTCGGGCAATTGCATCAACCAAACTAGGCATACGACAAAGATATACTTCGCAGATTTAAGGGCTTGTATCACACTTACAAGCACAGAGGCCGGTTCTCCCCAGATCACACGTTTTACAGAAAAGATGAGTTGGTTGACACATTGACACAATCTCACTGGTACATGTAGGAACCAGCTGCACTAACAATATAAAAATAATCTCACCGTTCTTCAAGCGTCGTATTTCTGGCGAACTTGAACTAGAGAAAACCCAAATTCCATGCAACCTAAGTTTCCCATTTTTGGGCCCTCTCATGACTCTACAGAACTTACACAAATCCGGAACCCTAAAACGCAATTGGTATAGAACCTTGGGTCGCGGAATAATTACCCTAAACAATAAACCCTCTAAAGCCTGTAGACCCTAAAACCCTATAAAACCCTGTAAACCCTATCAACCCATTAACCCCAAAAGCCCTATAAACCCTACAAACCCTGAGCCCACCCTCTCCATGCAAAATGCGGGTCATGTACCCTATACTACTATCATCCCTTTTGAAGTTTATGAACCACAAACCCTTTTAGGGCTCATGCCGTCCTTAAGGCCTCAGCCCACCCACATAAACCCCATAAACCCCATAAACCCTATAAACCCTATAAACCCTTGAAACCCTATAAACCCTGTAAACCCTATGAACCCTGTAGGTATATGGCCCCAGTTTTCGTTCACTGAATCCTCAAGGGCCCACCCACTTCATGCCGCCGCGTCGCTCGGAGCTGCGTGAGCGTAGGGAAGGTTGAAGGGAGGCTCGAGAAAAACTGGTTCCTGGGCTCTTACGATTGAGGTTTGCAGGCTGACCCCTACACCCTAACCCTAAACCCTAAAGCCTACACCCTAACCCTAAACCCTATCCCTAAACCCTAAAAAGTTTATGAGACCTTCTGTGGTTCACAAGACGGGTTTATGAGTGTCTATAGGGTTGAAAAGGACATCGCGAGGATGTAACCCTAAACCCTAAACCCTAAACCCTAAACCCGGGCTTTGGGTTCTCACGGTTTTTCGGATTTAGGTTTCTTTATCTCTGGGGGGAGGGGGGGGGGGAGGAGGGGGGGCGGGGAGGAGGGGGGGGGGGGAGGGAGGGGGGGGGGGGGAGGAGGGAGGGGGGGGGGGGGGAGGGGGGAGGAGGGGGGGGAGGGGGGGGGGGGGGAGGGGGGGAGGAGGGCGGGGGGGGGGGGGGGAGAGGGGGGGGAGAGGGGGGGGAGAGGGGGGTGGGCAATACATGAAAAAAAACCCCAAACCCTAAGATTCTAAACACCAAACCCCTGTATTTGCCCAAACCCTAAAACCCAAACCCTAAACCCCAAATCCTAGACCCTAACCCTATGCCCTAAGCCCTACACCCCAAACCCCAAACGCCAAACCCTAAACCCAGACCCTACACCCCAAACCCTAAAGCCCCGGACCCCAAACCGTAAACCTTAAACCCCAAACCCTAAACCCTACCCTAAACCCCAAACCCTAAATCCTAAATGGGTTTCCTGAAGATGGCCAGAGGCTCCCAGAGAGGACCAACTCCCCTAAACCCCAAACCCCAAACCCCAAACCCTAAACCCTAAACCCGAAACCCTAAACCTAAACCCGAAACCCTAAACCGAGGCTCCCAGAGAGGACCAACTCCCAGAGATTTGCCATGCCGTCCCAGACTTCGGGAAGCGGTTGGAGACTAAAGAGGTTCCTGCAGGTGTGGGTTTTAGGGTTTAGGGTTAAGGGTTTAGGCAAGCCCTCCCCATTCCCCATCTCCCCCGCCCGGCTTCCCCTTGGCCTTGTGTTCTGGACGTTTTTGGGTTTAGGAGTTTGGGTCTAGGGTTTAGGGTTTAGGGTCTAGGAGGGTTAACAAGAAGAAGCCTCCCCCCTCCCATAATTGAAGATATGAGGCCCTCAGCAGTATGGTCCCGTACCTTGGTTCATAGGGATCCGAAGTACGGACCCTTATAACGCATAAAATAAGGCTTTAGGGTTTAGGGTTTAGGTTTTTTAGGGTTTAGGGTTTAGGGTTTAGGGATTGTTTGTAAGGTTTATTTCGCAAGGGACCCAAATTTAGGGCCCATACTTGGAACCCACGAGCTTCAGGGTTGAGAGTGTGGAGGCTAGGGCTCCACTTTTCTATGGCTGTTAAGGGCTTAGGGTTCAGGGTTCAGGGTTTAGGGTTTTGGTTTTAGGGTTCAGGGTTATTCTAGACCCAGGACTAACCTAGCAATAAAGGGGTGCCCTTTTTGGCTTAAACGGGGTTTTGAGGGAACCCAAACCCTTAAAAAAAGGGAATAAGGGCCTACTCTGACTCCTAGTGATTAAAGAGGGGCGTACGGTCTAACTGCAAAACTCGGGGGGATGTGGGGGTTTTAGGATGTTAGGGCTTAGGGACTGAGGCTTAGGGCTCTTTAGGGTTTTGCGTGTAAGCTTTTGGGGCTTTAGGTTTTGGATTTAGGGCTTTCACCGACTTTCCTTCTTCGCCGGAAGTCCCAACTTCCACGCCTCTCGTATAGGTGCAGCCCTAAACCCTAAACCCTAAACCCTAAACCCTAAACCCTGAACCCTAAACCCTAAACCCTAAACCCTAAACCCTAAACCCTAAACCCTAAACCCTAAACCCTAAACCCTAAACCCTAAACCCTAACCCCAAACCCTAAACCCTAAACCCCGAGCCGCGCTCCTCCGAAGATTCAGCGAGCGCAGCTTCGGCAGCTGAGCCGTGGCCGTTGGCACAGCCTCGGGGGGCTCCGGGCGGGGTCCTAAACCCTGAACCCTGAACCCTGAACCCTAAACCCTAAACCCTAAACCCTAAACCCCAAACCCCAAACCCCAAACCCTAAACCCTAAACGGTTTCGGGCCTATAGGGACTTGTTTGAGCCTGGAACCTTGGTAGACTTGGCGTGTCCCTGGCCCCTTGACGTTCACAATGCCTGCCAAAAGCTGTCAGAAGCCTTGCTTGGGGCAGTCTTTGAGTTTAGGGTTTAGGGTTTGGGGTTGAGGGTTGAGGGTTTGGGGTTTGGGGTTTGGGGTTTAGGGTTTAGGGTTTAAGGCTTGGCACTATCGGTATCTGCAGCCACGCCGCGCCCGACAGCTTGTTGTTGGATATGTTCATCACCTGACAGGCGCAGACCGAAAATGACAAGCGCTGAACTTGGAACTTGCCACGACTTGCAGTGGTCCGTGACAGGGTGGACGAAAATCTGCGCCCCCCCTCCATTTCCTATCAACCGTGGAGTTCAGGGTTTAGGGTTCAGGGCAAGGACTTCCCCCCAAGAAAGCTCGGAAGTCAGCACCTCAACCCGAGCCATCCCTCGAAGGCGAAACAGTATAGTGAACTCCAGCAAGTTGGAACATAGGTTCAGGATCATTCGTGCTGGGTTCCCCTATACTTTAACCCTACTTTGGAGCAGACTGCGGAAAAATGTATATACTTTTTGGGTATAGGAAGCTAAAATAGGAACCCAGAACCAACAAAAAGTTTTCAAGCATAGTACTCCAACATCCAGTTACCGTAAGGGTATGAGGAGAATGATGTTCCAACTTTCTGTAAACCCTAAACCCTAAACCCTAAACCCCTAAACCCTAATTATGTTCCAACTTGCTGGAGTTTACGATAAGCCCTAGTTCAGCCCGGGGTGTGCTCCCAGCAGCTAAAATAGGAACCCTAAACTTGCTTCCCAAACACCCAAACCCTAAACAACCCGCACGCCTTGGCTTCGAAGGGAGTGACAAGGAATTGGGGTTTAGGGTTTAGGGTTTAGGGTTTCGGGTCTAGGGTCTAGGGTCTAGGGTGGTTTAGGGTTTAGGGTTTAGGGTTTAGGGTTTAGGGTTTACGGGCGGTGGATGATAGTTCATGTGCACCAAGTGGACAAGGAGTTGCCGAGCTCCTCCTTGCGTGTCTTTCTTGGAAAGTGACGCCAGCCAGAACTTGAAATCTGAAAGGATTTGGCTGATGAGATCCACCAGCTTTGTTTTCGGCAAGCGCCATGTTTTGCCCTGGTAGGGGTGGCAACGTCCTTGGGGACCAACTGAATCCGAAAAGGGTTTATAGTGCATATGCCTTCATAGAAGCTATACTAGTATACAGTGAACTCCTGAAAGTTGGAACACGGCTTAAGGATGATTAGAGCTCGGATTCCCTTTAGTATACCTTTTCGGGTATAGGTAGAAAAGGATGCTCCAACTTTCTGGAGTCTCTTCGGGGTCTTTCTGCTAAGTTTGATGTTTTGCTGTTTATTGTCAATTTCATTTGGTTATTTGGCGAACTTTTTTGCGCATTTTCATTGCATTTCCCACCACACTGGCATAATTGCCAAAACGAAGTAGTATCCGAAATGCCTGTTTCCGCCAAATACAAAACGCCAACCTAAACCTACAACTAGCCGTCTGTTGATAGGAACAAGGGCCTTAATTCCTTTAATAGTTAGAACAGGGTCTTGGGGTTTATTATAGTACAATTATCAAGGGACCCTACGGGAATACTCTCAGTAGTTCTTCCGATCCCTATTGTAGGGTTTTGGGGGGGTAAGCGGACATAGGTCTGGTGCGCCGAAAGTGAAGCAAGCGTGACTTGTACACTCAGTGAAGGGAGTTCGGGTTTAGGGTTTAGGGTTTAGGGTGTAGGGTTTAGGATTAGGGTTTAGGCCCAGAAGGTAGATGTTTGCCATGACGTGTGCAACAGTGACTCGCTGTCACTGTGGAATCTGAAGAAGATGCTGATGCCACTCATCAAGAACTGAGACGGAAACTTAATCCCTGTTCCCCTAGGAAGAAAAAAGGATCCTTTTTGTTCATATATAAGAAGACCCATAGCCCAAAAAGTAAAAAGGATCCCTAACACTGATCGAGGAAATGTCTAAAGGAACGGGCAGTTTGTCGTGAGATTTCAGGTCTCATCATGTATGAGCTTCTGCAGGTCGCCTTATATGGGGACCATAAAGGGAATATCATGAATGATTACCAGAGTATATTTATATAGGGACCATAAAGGGAATGCTATGACTAGTTACGCCGACCCTTAGATTCTAGATTAGGCTGTTCTTGGTTGAAAATGGGGCATCCCAAACCCTAACCCCTAACCCCTAAACCCTAAACCCTGAACCCTGAACCCTCTAAACCCTAAACCCTAAACCCTAAACCCGAAACCCGAAACCCTAAACCGTAAACCCTAAACCCAAAGACAACTTGCCCGCAAAAGCTGGGGCCCCCGACACGGAGCTCCGGCATCACTATCGGACTTGCCTGGGATCCGAAGCACGCTCCGGTTTAGTGCTTAGGGTTTAGGGTGTCGGGTGTAGAGTGTCGGGTTTAGGGCTGTTGGGTTTGGGGTTTAGGGCTGAGGCCTTGTGGTTAGGGGTTGGGTGTGGGGCTGTCAGGCTTGAGGGTTTGCGGGTTGTTTTCCAGTTTAAGGGGGTAGCATTGAAACTCGGAGTTTGGGCTAGCATCCTCGATACTGGGGGAAAGCTCCCGTGCTTTTGAGAACTCGGCGTTCAAACATGCACCTTGATCCCAAAACACCAAAAACCCCAAGCCCTAAACCTTGAAACCTATACATCCAAAACAAAAACCCTAATCCCTAAACCCTACACCCTAAACCCCTGCCGCTGCAGCGGCCAGCGAGCCGCTGAGCTGATTCTCCGCAAGTAGCAGCATCTCGAGTCCCTCCACACAGAACGCTTGCTCAGCAGAGTTTAGGGTTTAGGGTTTAGGGTTTAGGGTTTAGGGTTTAGGGTTTAGGGTTTAGGGCTCAGCAGAGTTTAGGTCGAACAAGGCTGGTCCCTAAACCCTGAACCCACTGAACCTTAAACCTTAAACCCTAAACCCTAAACCCAAACTCTAGTTATAAATATATATATATATATATATGTCGCTTGATTGTTTGTTGGAAAATGGGGCCGTTACCGATGTCAGAAAAATATATCGCCGGCCATGGAGGATGACCCTATGAACCCTACACCGCACTGCAAATCCTAAACCCACCCTAAACCCCTAAACCCCTCAACCCTCAACCCCTTAACCCCTTAACCCCTAAACCCCTAAACCCCTAAACCCCTAAACCCCTAAACCCCTAAACCCCTAAACCCCTAAACCCCTAAACCCCTAAACCCCTAAACCCCTAAATTAAAGGGTCTTTAGAATGGGCCCCCAAACCCAGGGGTTCAACCTTAAAGGTCCAAGGGCCCATGGGAGAGTCCTTGATGGTCATTGAGGCAACGACAGGGCTAAGTCACACAAGGTTTTGGGGGCTTCTCAAGGGGTCCGTGCACCTAAATCGGGAATACTTGGGCCTCAAGGTACTTCCTATATTGGGACTATGAGGCCCAAGCATGTAAACAACCCTAAACCCTAAACCCTAAACCCCAAACCCCAAACCCCAAACCATAAACCATGAGGTACATGGACCCTTAGGGTATGCTTCTGGCGGCAGTCCCCACCTTCGCCCTCTTCTGAAACAAGAAGGGTGAGGCTTTGGTCAGGGGCCCAACCCTGAACCCTCAACCCCCTTTGTTTTCGGGTGTGCAAGTTTCGTGCTCTAACAAAAACCTTGGTAGCCCTGTGGCCATCTTAGAATAAGGGTACCTTTTTTTGGTTGGCTACTTTATACGGCAACCCAGAACCAAAAAAAGGGTACAGGGCACCACTGGGCCGCCAAGAAAAGGGTGGTGAGCTCAACCCCTCGGCCAGAGATCGAAGGGCTTGCATGCCTCAACCCAAATCCCCGCCCTCGGAAACCCTAAACCCTAAACCCTAAACCCTAAACCCTAAACCCCTCTTTTGTTGCAGGTTTAAAAGATCCTGTTGGGGTGCTCTGCACTCAAAGCCGGCTTTGCTGTGTAGAATGCCCAAGAATCCCACAGGGGGTTGAGCCGTCATAACCTACAAAGAACGTAGGCCTGGGGTCCTAAGGCATGGCATTTGAAAAAGCAACAGCTGGGAGGCAAGTCAGGATCAAAGCCTTGCGAAGCAGCTTCTCGCCACCACGAAACTTCTAAGGAAAAGCCCTGGGACGCAGGGAAGCCCTGAAACCCTGGAAGCCTGAAGCCCTAAAGCCTGAACCCTAAGCCCTGCACCCTGAGGCCAACATTCGGATGCTGTTGGGGGGCTTGAGGCCGCTCAGGTCCCAGTACCCCACCCTGAAGCCCGAAGAAGCAACACATCAGGGTATAAAGCAAGGCCGCAGTTTGTTAAACTACACTCTCAGATTCAGGAGTTCAGCTTGACGACCCGCAAGGAGTTGAGATCTGGGTTTGCTCGAGTTTAGACTAGGGATTTTTGAGGGTTGTTGAGGGACTAAACCCTAGACTGAAGACCCTACGCCCTCAACCTAAACCTTTTAAATCGCAAACCCAAAACCCTAAGCCCGCACAAAATGGGCTTTGAAGGGTTTAGGGTTTAGGGTTTAGGGTTTAGGGGTACGGCCTCCATCTGCAAGATGGAAGATGGTATTGGTCCCCCGAGCGCGTTTCCGGTCAGGTCCTCAGTGGGGTGAATTCCAATCTGTACCTCAGTATTGGGTTTAGGGTTTAGGGTTTAGGGTTTAGGGTTTAGGGTTTAGGGTTTAGGGTTTAGGGTTTAGGGTTCAGGGCTAATGAAGAATCCTGTACATAAAGGGTCTCATACTTAATCGGAACCTGCAAAGAAGAAGGTCGGGAGCTCTTAGGTTAGGCAGCATCCTCAACCATAAACCCTCAAACCTCAACCCAAAACCCCAAGCACTAAACCCAAAAAACCCTGAACCCCTAAACCCCTAAACCCCTAAACCCCTAAACCCTAAACCCCTAAACCCTAAACCCTAAAACCCTAAACTTTGCCAGGCGTCCAGAAGCTTAAGCTTCTTGAGCTGTCCGATCGACTCTGGGATCAAGCCTGGGGGCCATGAGGCCCCTGAACTGCTTTGGGATGCATGAGGGGCTTGAGGTTTAGGGTTTAGGGTTTAGGGTTTAGGGTTTAGGGTTTAGGGTTCAGGGTTCGCTGAGATGCATCAGGATGTTTTGCGGATGGTTGTTGGTGGTAGGGTCCTATTGTACTAACAGTCCTTGTATAATAGGGATTGTAGTATCCTCCCCATTATAATACCTCTTACGGACTGCTAGTGAAAGGGGGAACATCCCAACTCATAGTCCAGATATAACCAGAGTAGCGTAGTGGGAAGTAAGTACCCCTAGAAAGCAAGTACCATGAACCAGACTTCTAGGACAATAGACCCAAACTGTAGACTGTAAGACGAAGTCGGGGATATTGCAATCGCATTTGCTTCCGCCATAAAGCACAACTATAACTCCTCTAAATGCTTGGCGGTGGGGGGCTTAAGCGGTTTCAAACTCAGAACTGTAGTTCAACCTCAGGGGATTTCGAAGGAAAAGCTTTAAACCCGCAACTCAGAACGAACGGTTACTTGCTGGTTTCTAGTAGGGCATCAGGGAATTCAGGGCCCCTATGTAAACCCCAAACCCTTGCTCAACTCTGTAGGGGCTTGGTTTAGGGCTTAGGGCTTAGGGCTTAGGGCTTAGGGCTTAGGGCTTAGGGCTTAGGGCTTAGGGCTTAGGGCTTAGGGCTTAGGGCTTAGGGCTTAGGGCTTAGGGCTTAGGGCTTAGGGCTTAGGGCTTAGGGCTTAGGGTTCCCTAAACCCTAAACCCTAAACCCTATATTCCCTACTTCCCTACTGAGCACCCGTATGATTCCTATACTACTATTGGGTCAAGCTTAGGAACCCTTAAGGGGATCTACTTTTTGGATCCTCCCAGGGCTCTGGGTAAGGGTTTAGGGTTTAGGGTTTAGGGTTTAGGGTTTAGGGTTTAGGGTTTAGGGTTTAGGGTTTAGGGTTTAGGGCTACTTGAGCTTCGGGGATGCGGAAACGATGCCGCCAAGCTCCTCCAAGCTGGCCACGAAGGTCCAGAAACCTCGGACTGGGACTGATGCGCTTTAGGGTTTGGGAGTCAGGGTTCAGGTTTTGGGGGTTTAGGGTTTAGGTTTAGGGTTTAGGGTTTAGGGTTTAGGGTTTAGGGTTTAGGGTTTAGGGTTTAGGGTTTAGGGTTTAGGGTTTAGGGTTTAGGGTTTAGGGTTTAGGGTTTAGGGTTTAAGGTTCAGGGTTTAGGGTTTGGGGGTTTAGGGTTCAGTGTGTGTCTGTGTGTGGGGGGGAAGGGTGCGCTCGGCCTGTAGCCACAGGAGTACTCCGGCCCGAAGGCTTAAGTAACTACGTGGCAAGCACACTTGCAACACCTGAGTCTCCATGATCCCGCCCCCCCAAGCCAGCAAGAGGAAGCTACACTCAAGCTGGCTTGGGTTGGATGAGTCACTTGGCAAGACAGCCCACTTCTCAGACTCAAAAGCTCTTCCCACCATGATCCCTCGTGGAGGTACTAAGCAAGGGATGCAAACTTGATGAAGGGCCATAACCATAACTAGCGCTACAATTAAATTTAAAAAAAACCCTACAGCGTCGTCCCACCCGCACGCACTCACGCACCGCCAGCAAGCAAGGGGCAAACGGCACAGCTCGCCGAAACCCCAGAGACTGGACACGTCACAAACAATGTCCCCTTGGTGCGATGGGGCAGTGCCTAAAGCTGAAGGCACCGCCCCGGGACGAAGGGCTAAGGTTTAGGGTTTAGGGTTTCGGACTTAGGGTGGGGGGTTCATGGTTTGGGACTCTGGTTTAGGGCTTGGGGTGGCAAGCAAATGCAAGCAAGCTGCGCAAAGGAAGCAGGCAGACAAAATGTCAAGAACAGAAGGAACACGCAACAGCCAAAGCGAACCCGAACACCAGCTTCAACACACACACACACACACACACAAAAAAAAAAATCTAAGTAGGACCCTCTTTGATATGATCCTCCCGCGCCCTAGCTTCCCCCTTCATCCCAGAAGGGATTAGTGATTAATTAGGGTCTAGGGATTATATACATCGAGTCACTCTCCCAGCTGACCTAGGGTTTAGGGTTTAGGGTTTAGGGTTTAGGGTTTAGGGTTTCGGGTACGACACTCGGAAACCTTGATTATAGGGACCCCTCCGGTTTCTAAAGCGGGTCCATCCCTAAACCTGACCTGGGACCCTATTTACCTACAGTTGTTAAGGGCTATGCCGCAGTTATGCCCACAAATAGGGGGTACTTATTGCTAACCTGTAGGTAAATAGGGTCCCAGGCAACCCCCTACAGCCCTAAACCCCTACACGGTCTAGTGTTTGAGCGAACCCTCGCCTCAAAAACCTGAACCCTACACCCTACAACGCTGTAAACCCTTGAAAGACCTTAAACCCAGGTAGCTCTACCCCCCAAACCCTACACCCTACAACCCTATAAACCCACAAGGGCCCTTTAATCCAGGTAGCTTAGACTGCACACTGTACATTCTAAGCCTAAACCCTCAAAGCCCTTAAAGCCCTTCAATCCAGGAAGCTCGAGACCCTAAACCCTAAACCCTAAACCCTAAACCCTAAACCCCAAACCCTTAGGCTCTAAACCCTTAGAAGCCCTTCAGTCCAGGCATCTCCAGGTCAGGGAGGTGGCTGAGCTCTGACGGGAGCTCCCCGCGCAGCTCCTCTGAACGCAAACCTCGGGTTGCAGAACCCAAGAGTTTAGGGTTTAGGGTTTTAGGGTTTTGGGTATTTTAGGGTTTTAGGGTTTTAGGGTTTTGGTTTTTTTGGGTTTTAGGGTTTTTTAGGGTTTTTTAGGGTTTTGGGGTTTTTCGGTTTAGGGTTTTAGGGTTTTAGGGTTTTAGGGTTTTAGGGTTTTAGGGTTTTAGGGTTTTAGGGTTTTAGGGTTTTAGGGTTTTAGGGCTTTAGGGTTTTAGGGTTTTGGGGTTTTGGGGTTTTGGGGTTTTGGGGTTTTGGGGTTTTGGGGTTTTGGGTTTTGGGTTTTTTAGGGCTTTAGGGGTTTGCAGAATCAGGGAGCTTGAGGGGGGGTTAAGGGTTCTAGGTTCTAGGTTTTAAGGCTTTAGGGTTTTTAAGGTCTCAGGGTTGTGTTTTTTTGTTTTTAAGGCTTTGGGGTTTTGGAGTTTTAGGGTTTTGGGGCTGTAGGTTTTGCGGCTTTTAAAGTGTTTAGGGTTTGAGGGTCTGAGGATTTTAGGCAAAAGTTTAGGGTTTGGGAATTTAGGGGTTTAGGGTTCAGTTGCTTCGGGGCTCCTAGGAGTGCGAGTGTTGAGATAGCCTGATGCGGTTTAGAGGTCTCAAGGCCTGTGGGAACCCCAAACTATCAAGCCTGCCTTTGTTCGCTTTGGGACCGATAGCGCGGGTCTCGCGTCTGGGGTCGAGGTTTAGGGCTGAGGGCTAACCCTAAACCCTAAACCCTAAACCCTAAACCCTAAACCCTAAACCCTAAACCCTAAACCGGAAAAGCCCGAGAGTCTTTTTTGGGGGCCAAACAAAAAGCCTTCCCCCCTCCGCACAAGCCTCCGAAAACCCCTTGCAGAAGCCTTCTTCTCCTGGAGTGGATTCTGGAGTTTTGACCTTACCTGGAGTCCTAGAGGCTTGGACCTCTGTAGGAATATAGTAGTAGTTAGAAGACGACTTCTAAGGAACAGAAAGATCGCAAAATCATGCTGCTGGACACGCCAAAGGCGCTGATACCGAGCACCCGCACTCCCCGGTCTGTGTGGTTGCACGATACCTCGAGGAAATGGCAAACCAAAGCCGAAATCACTCCACATCCGGGCAGCACGGCCAATTTTCCCGAAACCCGAGCTTCCCGGACACGTGAAATTAGAGTCGAGGGTTGAGACTTGCGGGTCAACACCTTCCCCCCCCCCCCCCTCCCAAGTACTTGCCGAAACTTTGGGATAGGAGGGTTTCCAGCGACTCTTTGCAGGTGCAGGATTGCGGCTTTGAACCCCCTCTTAGGGGTCTATATAGGGTTAGGGCCTTTTGGGTGTCGGGGTTTGGGGTTTCGGGCCTCTTACGCTTAGGGGTTAGGGTTTAGGGTGTCGTAGCGTTGTCAGCACGCGTCGTGGGCCCTATATAGATTGGCTTCCACGGGCCCACTCCCACGCGCGCATCGCGCGGCGGTACACCCACCCGGAACCACCCGGCGTATATTTTGTTAAAAACTCTTGGAGTTTAGGAGTTCAGGGTTTAGATCCTTTAGCTGTTCGGGGCTTTTTCTTTCAGGGCTTTCGGGGCTACGAGGCTATTTGGTTTAGGGCTTCCGGGTTTAGGCCAAGAGGTTCTACCTCGGACTCCTTGGTGGGGTTTAGGGTTTGGGGTTTGGGGTTGGAGTTTTGGGCTTAGGGTTTAAGGATTTAGGATTTGGGGTTTCTCTTACAAAGCCCCTTAAATGAATATGAGGGCCTGCTGACAGTAATTTAGGGGAACCCTAAACCCTAAACCCTAAACCCTAAACCCTAAACCCTAAGCCCTAAACCCTAAACCCTAAACCCCTCAATAATCAAGAGACCACCGGCCAGTGCAGCCGACAAGCTCCTTCCCAGAAGCACGGGCAATTCGGCTGCTCATCTGGGCTGGTCTGGGGTGAACTTACTGTTGTTTAGCAGGGAATGAGGGCATGAGGTGCCCTATATATATATATATATATAGACCCTAAACCCTAAACCCTATATATATATATGTATATGTATAAATATATATATATATATATATATATTTATATATTTATCTATATATGTATATACCCTTTAAGGGATTGCATCGGGTACCTCATTCCCGCATTCCCTACTAACCAACAGTAAGTAAGTTAATTGAGGCTTCAAGGAGCTTTGGGAACCCCTGAGCCCTGAACGCCGCATAAATCCTAAACCCTAAACCCTGACAGGAAACCCGGGCTTGCAAGGGTACTTGTTCTAACACAAGTAACTGTATTGAAAACGCACGTATCACCGGTGACCCCATGCGCCCATAAGTGGGTACCAGCTACAGCAACACTTGGCTTGGAAGTGCCCTGTACCTCCAGTTGGGGTCATACACATATACATCTACATTTCTGTGTATGTACAGCGGGTTCAGGGTTTTTTCACATCACGAAGCCCGCTGTCGGAAGTTGGGGTAAACCCTTAACCCTAAACCCACCCTAACCCCTAAACCCGAAACCAACCCCAAACCCTAAGCCCTAAACCGAGACCAACCCCAAACCCTAAGCCCTAAACCCCCAAGTAGGGAACTGAACATGTCTCCTCTCAACCCTAAACCCTAAACCCTAAACCCTAAACCCTAAACCCTAAACCCTAAACTCTCAGCCCAAAGAGCCTCTGTATCGGTCGTAGGATGTGCCCCAGAGCGACTGGAGGACTTGCACCTCGCAGCGCACACGAAGCAGGAGGGTTTAGGGTGTAGGGTTTAGGGTTTAGGGTTTAGGGCTAGGGTTTAGGGTTAGGATAGGGCCTGGGGTTAGGGGTGAAGGACATCCCCAACCCGAAGCGCTAAACCCTAAACATACACTTTCCAATGCTCACAATGAGCCCTACATACGTTCGCCCAAGCCTTAGTCCTAATCCTAGCGACATGTTACTTCAACTCTAGAACTCAGAAGAGAAGCCGAATACAAGTAAGAACAAATATTGAAGATTCAATAAGAAATTGAAGTTGCCTACAAATTCATATCCTTTCGGTTGATTGCGTTGCTTCGTTGGAGATATCTTTATCAGCAAAAACCTCCTGAACCCCTGTGAACCCTAAACCCAAAAAAACCTAAAGCCTAAACCCTAAACTACAAAGCCCGTGAATCCCATAGCACCTAGGCCTGTGTACCCTGTATACTTGGGATGCTCCCCCTTATACTGACAGTCCTTAAGAGGGATGTATAGTGCCCACTAGTTTAATCCCTATTCAGGACTGTTGGTATAAGGGGGAACATCCCAACTGCAAACCATGCACCCTGAAGCCCTAAACTCACTACATTGTGCGGAACTTGTTGGATTTGCGAGTTCAAGGGGCCACGGGCCAGTACGTAGAGCAACTTGGACGACCTAGAGCCCACGGGTTTAGGGTTTAGGGTTTAGGGCTTAGGGTTTAGGGTTTAAAGTACTTGGAGATGTTGGGTTCGGGGTTTCGGGGCTTCTCTGGGGCCTTCACTGTACCACTGTTTCTGTTGACGGGCTTCTGCAAGATCGTGGAGAATACACCCCAACCCTGAAAAAATGAAATAAGGGCCCACTCTGGGTCCTAGTCTAGATACTGGGTGCCTATAAGTGTGAACTGAAACGAAAATTCGGTACCCTCGAGAATTTAACGTGGAACTACAAGCTGGAAGGGAGGGTCTAGGCAACAAAACCTCCAAGCCCTACGAAACCCTAAACCCGAAACCCTAAACCCTAAGACACAGAAGGCCCCACGCCAAGGTGCCAGCGCCGATCGAGACCCGTCGTCGACACACCGCGGCTCGCTTTCCATCGCGGAGAACCTAAGAGAAGCGCTGCTCTACCCAGGGGGGTTTAGGGTTTAGGGTTTAGGGTTTAATGCGTGAGGTCGGGTAGTTGCTTGCACTACGCTTTGGCTCCTCACCAGCCAAATGGTCTCGCACTTGTTTTCTGCACTGATGTTCGCCTTCAGTCTCCGTCTCGTGCACCCGGGCGGTTTCCAGTTACGCTATTGCGCTTACTTCCAACCTATGGGTGACCTTCACTCTAGGGGTTACTTGAGCCAATGTGGTGAACAGGCCACGGCGTTCTAAGGTGGTTTCCCCGATGTGCGGCGGAGCCGACACAAAGGGGTCCCCAAAACGTGCTGTGGTTCGGGGATCATTCACACCCCCCACGGCTGGGATTTGCAAAAATGCTAGACGAACTTGCGTCACGAACATACAATAGTCCCAGTTAAAAGCGACTTAAAGTCTGGCCGTTCTCCACTGTTTTGCTCTCTTTGCCCGAATTGATAGATGTGAGACAGACTCTCAGCTACTGAAGCGTTCAATCCCATCCTTTGTCTGTACAAAGACTTGCTGCTCACGGTTGCGGAATCATGGGCGCGAAAGGCCCTGAAAACATGTCAGCAAATTGCTGATCCATCACATTGCGTCTCCAGAATGCATGACTGAGAAGCAGTAGCATCGGCCAAGTTAGCAGAGCATAACCCATACCCACTCGGCTACCACACGAGCTGCGAAGAATCGCACATTTCCCTCCAGCGGGCGCATTGGCACATTGCCCCGCTGCTGCTATGCAGTGGCCGAAAAGAGAAATAGCATCGGTGGATATAATGACGTACTCCATCGTGTCATCTGTTGCATCCATAGGGAAAAGAGGAATCAAAACTGAGAACGCAAAGTGCTGAGCCACAACCAGATTTCAGGAATACCATGGATTCCAGGGGATGACATACCGGAGGATCCGAGTACATCAATCATCCTTTCTTTCCAGATCCCTTTCTTGATTGACCGCGAGGATCTTTGGGAGCAGCCTGAGGTGTCCCAGGATGAGAAGTCTTGGGCTTCGGCTGACTCATGCGGGCCTTCGCACGTGCCGGCATGTCCGTCTCGTCTGCTTCAGGATGACGAGATCCTCCCGACGAAGTGACCGAAGGTGCGGATGCTGAAGGGTCATAGGCAAGGTACAAAGCCGACGCCTTTGGATTCTCCAAATACTGTGTGGGCTTCAACTTCAGGATGCTCATGTCCTTCTTTTGATCACTCAACCATCTGTCCAGCTTCTTGCTGTACTGGTTGGGTAAAGCGCACCCCGAATCCCTCATCACCAGAAGGTTGTTAACGCTCACCTTCTGCGAGTCCATCAAACTGAGCAGCTGGATCGGGTTGATGTATTTGAATGCCGCGTGGTACGGGATCTCAGCGTTGGGTTTCGTGTAGGAATAAAGTCTCACGTTCAGCACCTGATAGATGATTTTGGCCATGAACATGTGGACCCTTTGCCCGGCTTCAGCAAATGCTTTCGGGTCCTCGGCCTCATCCGGAATCATGGGGAGGTTGAAGCTCTCCTTGTTGTATCCCAGCTGGATCGCCCCACGCATGACGTAGAAGACGAACTTGTTGGCGTAATAACGCTCAATCATGAACTGCTGGTTCTCCACAGAGCTGGCATACTGTCTCACCTCGTCTTCCGTGAGGTCTCTCGGTAACGCCGTGTCCTCATCGATGGGGACAATTGGCCATGTCCCAGATGCGTCGTGTCTCATGCCTGAGGCGAACTGGTCCTTCATCTTCTTGTATGGAGTCATGATGATCTTCTCGAACAGATTCCATTTATGGACCAACACGTACGCAAAGAAGGCGTCGAGGTGACAGTACAACCTGAAGTTGTGGTCCACGCACGCTGCATAGTCCGTGTCGATGTTGACGTTGCACTCCAGCGCAAGGCGAGCTTTCCTCTCGTTTCGATCGTCCAACGTATCGCCTTCCCTGTCTCCAACCAAAACGAATGCTCGCTGGTTCTGCGCATCCATCTCCACTTCCTCTTGGTTGGGAGCCTCCATCTCCACATCGCGGTACATGTCGCGAATCTCGTCGGGGATCTCCTCGGCCTCAGGCTCCGCCACGCTTTCTCGAGGACTGTTTGCCTCCACATCCCCTGCCGGATTCTGCACCCCGCGGAGCGGAAGCGCATCCTCCTGGACAGGTTCTGCAGTTGGCTCCTCTTCCACGTCAATCTCCACAACCTCGTTGTTGACGACGGCGGCGGCCTGGTTGAGTGCCTGGCGGACCACTTCCGGATCAATCCTTTCGGGTTCCGGATTGGCACGCACATGCTGGATCCTCCCCATGGACAAGAAAACTCTCCCACACGTGAGGCAAATTGCGAAGCTCGCAGGGGTATGCCTGCCGCAGCAGGGGCAAACCCTCAATATCAGCGGATCGCTTGTGGTGGTGTGAGTCGTCACACGTCGGAATGTCCTTGAGAGAAACTGGAAAGCACGCTTGATGATGTTTCCAGGAACGGTGTCGCCCGCCTGCTCAATTGCTTGCAAGATCTCGCGCCTCTCGCCTTCATGCGGGCCAGCGTCGGTGCCTTCCATGGTGCTGACGAGGTCTTCCACCGAAGGTTTTGGAGGGTCACGATCGGGATTGATGCGTGCGTCCCCATACCCTTCGACCATCTCCTTGGACAGCTCTTTGGAGTACACCTTGAAGACTTCGCTGAACTCGAAGTACCTTCCTTGGCTTGGCATGCAGATCCAAACGTGCTTGACGGCCTCGAATGGAATTTGCCGCTGGACGAGAAACATTCCATTGATCGTGATCACTGCGTTGTAGCGCATGAGTTCATAGGCTGGAACGTACAATACTGCAATTGGTGACCTCGGCCTTCCGGGAATCCTTGTTCTCACCGTCTGATTTCTCGGATCCCATGGCGGGAACGTCCCGAAATGGCTGTGGACTCGACCGCCTGACGCCCCTCCACCTGGAAGAAGTCCTTTCGCCACGATGTTGGCGAGAAGCTCTGGGGCCGTGGTGTGATACCCCCCACCAATCTGGTTGACCAAGCTCGTGGTCAAGTGGCATGCGACCCGGTCGTCATTCACCCGCACCAGCGAATTGGAGTTGCTGGAGTGTCCACTTGTGGCCCTGATCGCCCACGGCTGCACCCAATTGTCGCACCGGCGAAGGGTACCGGACGTGATGTCATGCGTCAACCTGTGCCCTCCGAGTTCTTCAAGTTGGGCACGCTGGGTTGCGCCGACGCCCGGAGTGCCGTCCCACGGCGTATCAGACGCTCTTTGTCCAGGTTTGGGCGCCACGATCTTGATGCCCAGGAATTGGAGTCTAATTCTCCCATTGGTGCGGTACTCGTAGTACGCGTAGTCGATCAGCATTTGAATTCTTCTCTGATACTCCGAGTTGTCGTCTCGAGCTGAACTCCTTGCGTAATACCTCCCGCTTTGCCAGAAGTTCTCCAAGTGGATGAAGTCTTTGAGCATCACCCACCCTCCGGTGTCGCACGGGATTGTCGGGAGCTGGTTGTGCATGTAGTTCGTCTCTCTGTTTGCTAGGCGGTGCCTAAGCAAACGTTGCACATCATAGCCCAGGGATTTGATCCTGCGATGATAATCCCGATTGCGATGATTGTCATTTGAGGAAGTCGCGGGAACCAGGGCTGAAAAATGCCTGTGAGCGAACCTTGCACCCTTGATGGGTAGGAGCCGGAGGTCCCCTCCGATGACCAGCTTGCCGATGTTCACGTACCCCACGTTCGAGGAAGGATACTCATCGATGTCGCTTCGGAGAGGGTGTGTTGCAACGTCTCCTCCAACCTCCTGCTCAATCAATCGGCGCGTTGCATCCTGCGATTGTAGTCCGATCTCGTAGATGCTCTGCCCGCCGACCCACGATACGTCCTCGATGGACTTGATGATGTCAAGGCAAGACTTCGGCTCGTGGTAGCGAATCTCGACGAATGAACGAGCATTGCCGGCGCTGTTCGCAATCCACCGCCTAGGAGCTGGCGCAGCTTTGGGCTCTGGAAGATCAGGTCTCGGTTGGGGCCTGCGTTTGGGTCGAAGCGTTCTTGTCGCAGTTTCTTCTGGTTCTTCATCGACTTCGATCACGACCACTGTAGGATCCTCAACTGAGATTGATGCTTGACGCCGTCTTGGCAGCGGGCCTCTGGAATCCTCCGAAGACGCTGCAGCTCCAGGCTCAACGCTTTCCCCATCCCCACCCGGAGTATCCGAAGCGGTTCCTGGTACTTGCGGAGCGCGAGCGGCATCTCGCAAATTCTTCTCTGCCCATCTCTGGAAGATCTCTGTTGGTGGCGTACTGCTTGACTTGTGCATCTTAGCCAGGCTTTTCCCAATGATGCTGAATGCTTCGTTCACCACCAGAGCGTTGTACCCCCCATTTGCTTCGCAATTTCGGGTGTTGTGGCCATAGTTGCCGCAAGCAAGGCACATGCTGGGTGGTTGCATACCAGCGGTTATGCGTAGGGCATTGAGTGCTCGGACGTAACCTTCACAAGGACGCGATATCTCACCCAGCTCGGTCTCGTTCGGTTCTTGCATGGTGGGGATAGAGCTTGCCTCGGGCACGCCCATATCATCATCTTCCTGCCCCTCAGGTTCCACGCCGGAGGATCCGAGCGCTTCCCCTTCATGGGCTTGATCTTCACCTTCTGGTTCTCCACCACGAGGTTCTGCACTGTTGATGGGTGCTGCGGAGAACTCTTCAGGTCGTTGATCTTCCGGAGAAAGGGTTCCGAGGACTGGCTCCTCAATTGGCAGGACTCGATCGACAAGGACCGCATGCCATTCTCCTTGGAGTAAAGTGTTCTCGTACTCCATGATCTGCTGAATCGTCTCTGCATCATTTGCCCGGGGAGGACGACGTTTTCGATTCTCCACGGCAGTAATTCGCACCGCCTCCGCTGCAGCAAACCGATAGAAAGACCGTTCGATTCCTCGAAGACAAGCGAGATGATCTTCGTACGATCCCCAGGTTTCGAATGCCGAAGGATACCTGCATGCGATTGTCAGGATGCCGAGCGCAACCTCCAGGGTGTCTCCCATGAGCTCGGCGGCCGGGTCGGCATTGCCATTGTACATGCCTTTGACCTCGTCCTGATCGAAGATGCTATGGAGGAAGCCTGCATAGGCTGCGTTGCTTGCATCGTACAAGGGCAAGAGGCAGGCCATGCCGTCCACCGTGTACCCGAAGTCCCACGACAACCGTCTCCCCTTCGCCCATCTGGTGTATTCGCTGGCTTGTTTGGTGTTCAAGCGCAACCCAGCCGAGGACGAGACGATTTTGCCATAGTTGGTGTACGCGACCTTCGAGCATGCAAAGATGTACGATTTGAGATCCTCTTTGGGAATCACTGGGGATCCATCCTGGTACACAAAGTCATGTTTCTGAGCAAATATGGCGCACCCTGCAGCATGGCGTTCTGACTTCCGAACCTCCTCCCATTTGTTGACGCCATAGTCCTTGTCCCACATTGCTTTGAGCGAACAGAAGGGACAATACGCTGGAGATTGGATTGGTCCGAACTCGCCTTGGAAGGAGTTCTTCAGCTTGTTGAACTCGTCGACGCATGCCTGACACACATGGAATTGGCCACTCGGGGCAGTGGGATGCTTGCTGATGAGGCCCTCGATGTCAATCCAGTAGGTTTCACCGTCGTAGAACGGTTCTGGGCTGACCATGGCGATGTCCGCATCCACCCAAGTCATGTCCACGCCTCCGCGGATGCCCTCAAGCTCCGATGCCCTCTCCACGACTCGTTGATGTCGTTCTTGCGTGTCATCATTGGCCGACGCGGTCCGAACGTCGTCGCTGCTCGACGGTGCAAAGACCGCCTTCGCATCCGCAGTCTCCATGTTCACGGAATCCAAGTGAGGTTCGCAATCGCCCATGCTCTCTGGGGGTGCCATGCAAAGCGTGATGATCTTTTCTTGCAGCAAATGTTTGTCGAATGCCGCCACCGCCAAATGCATCTCCTCCGGATTGATCCGGAAATTGTCGCTGCCCTTGTGGAGAGTCACAGCAATTCGAGCCCACAGCAGTGATGACGTGAAAACAATGCATCCCCTTGCTCGGAGCTCCACTGCGATCCAATCGATGGCAGCCCATGGCATCGCTGCACCAACGTCCTTCCCGATGAAACGGGGATCGTCGTTGAGGGTCACAATCACGGCACGTTGCAGAAGGTCTGACAAGTCCATGATTGGATCGACGAACCACTTTCGCATGTTCTCGGGAGTCGCATTGCCATGCTCCCAAACCAGGAGATCGTTGATGGCTCTGAACGACAAGTAGACGTGCGCGGTGACGTCGATGCTCTGCCCGGGACCTCTCCATTCTCGGACTGCATCTCTGGCTTTGGTGGCAACGACTTGGAATCCTTCAGGTAGGAGTGGATCGAGGCTTTCATCAACGGTCTGGCAGTACGAATGGGCATCATACCATCCCTTTTCTTGGAGCTTGCTGGCCATCGTGTAGGTCAAGCGGTTCTTGGTTTTCGTCCACACCTCGAAGTCAGCCAGGATGATTGTTTTGCTGGATCGCACCGCTGTGACATCGGGGGTACTTGCCTGACGAATGGAAGCGCTGAACTTTCTCAGTCCAGCCGTCAACAAGGCTCTCTGCTCCGGGCTGCTGTTGAAGTGGAAAATTCCCAGCTCTCCCGTAGCCGTGGATTGCATGACCGCCGCAAACATTGTGCCAGGAGTTGGTAGCTGACGGATTGTGCACAAGAAAACCTTCTCGTACAGCACCTTGTAAAGTCGTAGCCACTCCACATCCCCTTTCTTCATGAATGTTGCCATGTGAAACGCACCTGCGCGATTCGACTTGCTCATCCCGTAGAGCTTGGCAAGGTGTGTGGTGACGCGCCGAAGGTAAATTTGCTCGCTGCTGGTTCCAAATTTCCCGTTGATCTTGGGTGTCTGATCACGTGCGGGTAGGACATCTGTAGGATCATCTTTGTGTACGATGATGGTTGTACCCAGCTGCACGCGATGTCTGGATTGGAACTTGACGAACTTCTCCATGTACCCATCGGGAGTAGGATCCAGATACCAGCGAACTTCATCGGGTTCTCCTTCTGGTTGGGCAGTTGGCTCAGCTCCCCGAGGATCGGAAGAACTGGCCGCGGTTCCCGGTTGGGATGCCGCGGAGCGGACATCCTCCGGTCCCCGCTGCCTCTTGGCGGATTCACCTCTTGCTTCGACAAAGGATGCGCCCGTTGCCTGTCTTGGTGATGGCGTAGACGTCGATCTGTTGGCAGGATGATCCTCTTCCACGAAAGGAGCCGGCCCTTCCGGAACGGATGGGGACGCAGGCCCTGCGGGATGTTGACGTTGAACATTCACCCAAGGCGGGTGCGAATTCAATGCCGGAGGAAACACCGTGCCTGTTGGATCGGGCTTCAGGTACGCGGCTGTTCACGTCCTTCGGAGTAACACTCGGCTCGCAGGTTCGTGATCTCGGACATCCAAGACCTGTGAGTCCTGTACATGTCGTGGACCGCCCTCAAGACGTTCTGCTCGGCAGCCAGCTGGTTCCACGAGCTGTGTGAAAAGGAAGCTGGTAACCCGAGACCGGTTGGTGGCGGGGCCATGACGACAGTTGTCGCATTCACCAACGACTCCCTGAGCTCGGCTCCGGTCGTTCTCGATGGTTCCGATGGCCACACCGTCCGACTGTCGTTGAGGTATTCGTGGGCTGTATGCAAGGCGACCGACAACCCTTGGAGGCTGTTGACTGCATGAGCGACCGCCGCGGACACGTTCTCCGGGGGGTCGACCACGATCTCGATCAGATCCCACACATTCATCTGCGTGTTCTCGGCGACCTGATTGTGGCTTCTCAAGCAGTAACCCACTTGCTTCGCCATTGACCAAATCAGCTCCAGCAAATCCCAGAAGTCCTGGGTGAGAAGCATGCATGGTAGCCCTTCACGACGGTTGGGGAGGTTCTCGCGAAAGTAGGAATTAAGCCGCATCCAGTCGTTGTACCTAGTCACATAGATCCATGCACTCTTGGTGACAACTGGCCTGCAAATGACATTCGGATCGAGATATCCATCCATAGTCACCACCGTCAGACATGGATGTTGGGGATCCAAACGTCCTTGATCAGCGTCCTGAACCAAAACGTCAACGAACATGTCAATGTTCTTGAAGAGGTCAATCTCAATGACGTGGTCCAGAAGCTCCTGCAACACTTGTCGAGTCGAATCGGTGCTGATCGCAGTCTTGACGACCTTGATGAACGTGGTGACATGGCTAAGGACTGTCTTGTAGCTCTCCGCGCTCCTTGCTGGCAATAGGCTTTCCACCACACCTCGAAACAGCTCCCGAACTCTGACTTCAGGAAATCCGTATGGGCTGGAGGGTGCCGCGACTGCCGCCAAAAGGATAGCTGGCACTCCAAATTCCACCCACGCAGCAATGTTCGCATTCGTGGCGACCATGCCTTGCTCCAATCGTCCAGGAAGAGGTTGCCCTCTCAATGATCGCAGCGCATGACATGTCGTGCGCAAAGCAGTCATCCCATTGCCAACGGGGATGTTGATGCCCGATCTCTGGTACGGCAGGGAGAAGAGGTCTTGAGGTCGCGACCATGGAACATGCGGAGGAATGGGCCTCTGCTGTTGTCCGTCCATGCTGGTTCTAGGACCGGCGGAGCCGAGTCCCTTCCCCAGATGCAGATCCGAGCCGGCGGAGCCGAACCCCTCACTGCACTTTGGATTAGGGTCGGAGGATCCGAACCCTATTCCTGGTGTAGGACAAACGATTATGCAAGTACCTTGGAACTCACGTTGCACCTGGCTTTTACTGCAACGCAAACTGACATGAACAAGTACACATGAAGCTGCCACATGAACACTCTGAGCAGAGCCCCTACGGATATTGCGAGCTTCATCACGCCATGCGTTGTGCAACAGCTTCGCCATGTGTGGTGTGTAGTTTCCTGCTTCCTTGAGCGCCTGACCTCTTGGTGTGCCGTGTTCATGTGTGTTGTCGCACGTGACCCCCTTGAGGTTCAACATGGTTGACACATTTGTGGCGATACACCATGCTTTGAGTAAAGGAATGCCGTCTTTGTCAACAACACCCATCATGCAACCGTCAATTCGTGCAACACGCAATGAATGCTGCTTTATTAGGGCTTGAACTTCGGGCCAACTCCAATACAAACAGGTTTTCGGCAACTCAAAAGCGATTTTGGGGGAAAATACCGCCAGCTTTCGCAAAAGGCGTTTGAGAGCTTTCAGTAAGTCCCTAAATTTCTTCCGATGTTCCTTTCCCTTTTCAGTTTCACCCCCCATTTCGTTCACCTTGATCCAATTGGACCCCCCAGTGCACGGAAGAGAAGCAAACACAAGAATCGGACATTTGGGATTGGATTTTCGGAATCGTTCCGCCTCCTTGAGGATGTTGCTTTCACATGCCTTGGTTTGGGCTTGGAGAGCTTCATGCACGCGCATGACGTGAGCTCCCCTTGTAGCATTCGAGGATTTACCCAGGCTACTGTCCTTAGAGCAACAGAATTCAATGATCATCCTGTCCTTACCCGACGGTAACTTCTCAACAGAACTGCAGGCCTTGGGATCCCCAACCTTGGTGTCCCGTTCAGAAAGCATTTTCAACAAGAGGCGTGACACTTTACTGGTTCTCTTTCCACACCCATCCCCGTGAGTCTCGACAGCTTCACGTGATGCATGATGATGTTGCATGCCGCACACACCCTTCACGTTTTCAGGGGCTTTGAGTCCATGAATGAGAAACTCAGTAGCTTCGTTGACATACACGATGTTCGGGGCCCCGCTTCCCTGTGGAACGCAGATCCTCCGACCGTGGCAGCAATCAGCAATTGTGAATCTCTCCCACTTCATGCAATCAACTATGTTTTTGTACTGTGCCGACTTTCGAAACTTCGGCTTGTCAGGAACCTCGACGATAGTAGTCGCCCCTTTCTTCCGGGCCTCAAAGACTAAATCAATGACCTCCCCCCAGGGGTAATCTACGACGCCTCGGTCCTCATAAAAGCGTTCTCTAGGATCAACATCAAGCCAAGAAGCTCGATTCAGCGCCCCTGCTCCTATGAACAGAACGTTCCGAAGATCCTTGAACGACCATTTAATGATGTCTTTGCAGTACTGGTAGGCGCCGCGTGCATCCGCTTCCGGCACGCAGATGACGTTGACGTCCGGCGGTGCATACGTCTGCCACCAGTTATCCTCTTCCAGACCTACGAGCAACCACACGCGAGGGCTACTGTTTTCGACATCCGAAGCTTTGATCGTCATGGAAAACCCTATAGCCCCGCTGAGCGAGTCACTCCGTGCCTTAAACATCTCTTTCCCGTGCTTGTCTTGGAAAGCGACTTCATGATTACCAGTCCCAGCACGAGTCACCTCGATGAATTCGGGCACGAATGTAGATTGAGGAAAATCTGCTTCTTTTGCGGCGCGCGCAACAGCGACGACGGTAGATTCGAGCGCAGGAATTTCGTTGATATCACCCCCCATGCCTTCAGACCCAGCGCGAAAAACACCCCCATATCGTTGATATCACCCCCCATGCCTTCAGACCCAGCGCGAAAAACACCCCCATACCCCCCATGGGCGGCGCGGACCACTAAGTCGCACACTTGCCTACAGAGCGCGGGTGAATCGCGAACGCGACAGCGCGAACAGTCGGGCAGCGAGGACGCAGACACGGCAGGCGACGCGGTGCGGTGCACACGCGTCGTCGCCGCCGAGCCCCGTTGGAAGTGATATTGAAACACAGCGCGCTCGACATACCGATCGAATTTCTGAGGTTCCGACGGGATAGGGACCTCATCCTCGATACGATGCCATTGCCCTTCACGCAGAATCCACGTGGACCGCAAATACTTCCCCGGTCGCAAAGCACTGGGGACGCCGCGGAGCATGCGCGGGAACTTCACCACCAAGATCGGATCAGTACTGTCCGTTTCCTGGACACCCTCCTTACTGGACAAACCGGCCCTATACAGCTCCTGGGGCAAGATAGGTGTTTGCGTGTAAGGAAAACATGGACCCTCGTTCTTAAACGAGTAGTGCTGATGACCTTTCTCATCAGCCGATTGTTGGTGTGTAGCCTTCATCATGTCCATGACCTCAACGCTCGAAAGCATCGTGGGAGGCATGATGTTAATTAGCTGACACGCGTGAGCCCAGGAGACGTGGTCTTTAAAGGCCTTCGTATGGATATCGGCCGCCATTTTGGCGGTTACCTCGTAAGCCAGAGACACGTACCCCTCCTGGAACACCTCGTGCATCCACGCAATGCAGATCCCGTGTGAGCGTTCCAAATGGCGCATCGTCGGGTTCTTGCCTGTGCGGACCACGCCGATCATCGTCTGATTCCGTCTGATTGTCATCGTAGAACACGAAATTAGGATCTTTGCCCCCAATCAAACGCCACAATGTGATGGCCGGAATGCCAATACGCGACATCGCATAGTCCGCAGCCACAATTTCCGCTTCGGGAGTAGAGTGGCTGGCGCAACCCTGTCGCTTACTGACACCTGCCAACGGGAACCGTGTGTGCGGTCCCTGAATATGCATGTGAGCCCCCGAAGTAGAACGCAAACTCTCGCCACAACCAGCGTAATCCGCATCCGCATACAACCCTATGGAAGTAGCATCCATGGAATCGCCGACCCATCCGATCATCTTATGACCTTTGGACTGATGGACGTAGCACATCAAATGATGCAGAGCCGCATCCTCTTTCTTGGACCACTTTGTAATGCGTCGCGCAAGATTGTTTATGCTTCGCAGCAAATCAAACCTGCAAATTCTTGCAGCATAGAGCAACTTCATGAGGATGCTCGCCGCATGCGGGGCAAGAGTACCCCTGTCTGCCTCATCGAGTTCCGTTTCCTGTGGGCCCTTAGGAACCGGTGGTGGAGGTAGAAGCCGTCCGCCCTTATCGACAGGCATTGTATGTCCACACCATTGACACCGATGGCTTGCAGCACCTGGATGACACGGTGCCCTAGCCGGGTGATTTTTGGTTTCTTCAACTGGACTGGGAGATGGTACCTTCTTGAATTTGTCCACAGGAAATCCCGTGGTTTCACAGTACTTTTGCACTGTCATTTCGAGATAGGTTTCCATGTCATAAGTGACAGTTCGCACCTTGGTGTTGTCGTGAAGTTTAGCCTCTCCCTTTGAGATTCGACATCCCAAATACAAACCAAGCGGAGTTTCCTCCTCAAGACGAAGTTCCTTGCGAAGCATGTTCCACCCCTTCGGGAGGTTCTCCGCCGGACCGGCGAGCTTCAGGTCGTCGACATAGATGACCAATAGGAGCTTCATTCCTGCATGGAAGTAAAGAGACGGCCATTCCTCACCAACTGGTGCAAAACCCATCTTCTGGACTGCGGTGTGACAATGTTGTTCCCACATTGTACCAGCGTCCGGATGCCCATAGAGTGCTTTCACGAGCCTGCAGACTGGTCTGCGAAATTTCCTCCGGTTCACCGAAGGATGCCAAGCCTCGTCTGGAAGTTCAACCCAGCACGGAGTCCCCGTCAACTTAGCCTGAATGTAGGCCTGGATAGCATCCGCCATCTGAACGTCGTTCCCGGGTAGGCACCCGTAGAAGTCGGCCCAACGAGACGCATCAAAGGTTGCCGGAGAGTTTCCGAGGTCCTGGAACAGCGCCGCCTCCATATTCTGATCTTTGACTTGATCTCCAAGCAGCACACCTCTTCCTTTGAACTTCCTTGCAGGGTCCCCTTCTTTGAGTTGATAGTTCTTCTCATAGATGAGACCATGCACTCTTGCCATGTGCACCTTCGCGTTGGACTTCTTGGCTTCTCTGACCACGTCGTCATACTCCCGCACTTGGCTAAAGTCGAAGACTTCCTGATCCCACAAGCCTTTCCATTCTTTCATGAACGCCTCCATGGCTTTGGGATTCTCGTACATCTCCTTGCGGTTGACTGGACGTGTAACCATGGCGTTGAAGCACGGCGCTGCACATGCGAGCTTCTCTCTGTGTTTCTCTTTGGTTGATGACACACATGGCATGCGAGGAGCTCTCAATCCGAACTCTGCCAATTCACTTGGAAGAGCAGGCAGCACATCGTCCAGAAACATTTCTGTGGCAATCTGCGTCACCTGTTCCTCGCACCATGTCCATCCAGTAGTCGTTCCCGCCCTGAAGTCCAAATCGATCTTCTCCGCAGGCACGACCTTGGGAAGTAGTGCCTCCAACGATGCAACGAGTGCGTCTTTATGCTCTTTGCCTTTCTTCTTCTCCTTGGCCTCCTTCTTGCGAGCCTTCTTGGCCTCCTTCTCTTCGACCTTCTTTATCTTCTTAAGTTCGATCTTCCTTCCTTCGCTTCCGAGCTTCCTAGCCAAACCACCTGCTAAATAAAAGAAGCATTTGCCCAAACGACGAAATAAATCAGCATCTCAACTAGAAAGCGTAATGTTGAAGTTTTTGGCTTGGCCATGCTCGGCCTGAAAAGTGTAGTCTGTTTGTGGTCGGAGTAGACAAAAAACGCTACCAGCGAAAAACAAAACAGTCACTGAGCATCCTCTTAACTTTCTTCAGCAGGACAACTAGCAGTGCGACATCAGCAGCACTCATGCGAGTGCGTTCGTTGGGCATGAAACGATATAATGTGTGTAGCTTGCGTCTTCTTGAGGGCTTATAGGGTTTATAAGGGTTAGGGGTTTGGGGTTGATAGGGTTTATATGGGTTTAGGGCAGGGTTTAGGGTTAGGGTTCCATACAAACTGGCATAAGCCTGTACCCTGATCATCTCATGCCCGTGACAGCTCGCATCTTGGTCCCTCATCGCTACACGAAGAATGGCTGAACAGCAAAGACCCTCTCAGAACTCCATACCTATCCGACACTGTAGTAGGCAACCACCCCTACCCAACAGCAGCTGACCCTCTCGAAAGTCCTGCATAAATACACCAACTATCCGACGCTGTAGTCGAATACATCTCTATAGGGGGTCGATGCCATGACTCGACCGACATGCTGCCTGCGGCATACGGGAAGTGACACGGCACAGCAGTCAGCGACTCCACACATTCGTCTTGAAGGTATATTTGGGCGAGGGCCATCTAGGGAGGCCAGGGATGGGATGCCGCTGGGTTAAGGGTGGTCGGGCGAATTATGGTAGGGTGTTTATAAGGGGTTCTAAATGACCTTCTGGACAGGTTGAAGCTGGGTGTTCCCCCGGAGTTTAAGGTCCTCGGGCTTGACGGTTTGGAGTCGCCTTCGGGTGTGAGGTTTGCAAGCCCAGAGCGAGCAGGATGCAGCGAAGCCCATCACCAACAGCCATATACTTTGTAGACCTGTAGAAATTACAAACCTGCAAGCCCTTCCATCACCAAGTACTTTGCAGAAACCTTCACAACCCTATATCTTTATAAACCCTATGTACCTTATAAACCCTTTTCAATCTATTTCAACCCTATAGAAACCCTAAACCCTACTTATAACCCCTATATAAACCCCAAAAACCCTACTATAAACCCTAAATAAACCCCAAAAACCCTAGACTACAACCTTACAATGCCCAATTGCACGTGTTGGCTCGATCTCAGACTCCTGCTCGGCGAAACTGGAGGTGAACCCCAACTAAATAACGGTCCAGCACTCTTGCGCTACACGCACGAGAGGATACCCTACGACTGAGCCTGCTTATTCTTCCTATGAAGTCTTCGTTGGCTTCACAATTGAAGGCCGAAGCCGATAAAATTTGAGAGTGCTGCAAGTCGATTTGGGTCGCCAGGTCGTGCAACTCATGCCCAAAATAGTGCATTTTGGGTCTTAGAGAGAAGAGTCTAAGACCGTTTTCGATGCAGAATTGTGCCAGCCAGCAGTACCCCCTGACAAGCAAAAGGCCGCAGCTATGCTGCAGCCTTGCACACTCCAGCGTCAGGAAAATGCCATGCGAGTGCATGATGCCCAGAAAGTCCAAAGCTCCAGTCAGGGTCTCATGTAAAGCATGGAGGACGTGGAAGTCACCGGGCACGCGCATGTCCTTTTTGCAAAGCGCAACGAAAAAGTGCAAGAACTGCATGAGAAGGACAGTGTCAGCTCCCTTCCCCCCGATAAAGGGGTACTGCGTGGCTTTCTTTCGGTGCAAACTACCTTTGCTGAACCTTCTCAAGGTTGTGGCCTTGCCTTCGGCAAGGCACCATAAAGAAAACAGCCCATAGGCCCGACCGAGCCTGCAATCCTGCTCTAGCGACTCTCCTCCGAGGGGATCGTCGAAGTATGTCATTCGACAGAGCAAGAACAGTGCGCCAGCGCAGAGGTCTTTCAGGAAGCCATATTTGAGAATATGGAACATGTCTCTGCGGAACAACCGGGCGCGCTCGTGCTCGGCGAACGGTGCTAGGACCAGTGGGGGGGGTGCATCCCATGGTTCGGTGTCATAGAGTGTGCTTGCCCACACCGGGCGGTCGGAGAAATCGCTGAACTCAACCCCCTCTGTTCCAGCAAGACAATATGGACACATCGGATTGTCATGGACAGTGCCAACGTGGGCGTAGTGCCGATTGAATCGGCCAGCTTCCATCAAGAACTCATTGTCCCCTTTCACGCCTATTAGACATGCTTTGTAGGTAATTCCCTCGACTACCACGCCGCTTTCAAACAAGTGGCACAAATCCTTTTGCAACTCGCTGAACAGAGACTCAATGACCAAAGGATTCGGCCGAAAAACCTTCGCAGGAATTGCACTGATCAGAAAGCGTGTGAGGAAGGAATGCCCACGACTGTTGTGCTGGAGCGACTCAACAAATTCACCGTCGTCTAACTTACGTCTCTTCAAAGAGCATGTGTCCTCGTTGGGCACCTCCACTGCAGAGACATGTTCCCGGGCCCTCTGGGAGCAGGTCCAAGAGAGCCTACCTCCGTGACACTGCTTGCTCTGCTGGCGACGAGCGCGGGCTTTGTCAGTTCTAGACCCCGAAGCCCGAATAGACTCTGGAACCCCAAAAGGCACCTCCCAACTAAATACGAAGACTGGATTTTTAAGGTGGCCTCGCCCTTTATCTCCGTGAAGCTGCAGTGGTATGAGGAACCGCAGCTCGTCTGCAGTGCATTTCTGAAATGCGATGTGGCCCGGATGGGCCAGCCTGTAGCGCTCCCAAAAAAGCTCCAGCAGTCTTTCTGCTGCCTCGCCTTTTTCCTTACCCCCGAAGATGAGCTTGGGGTGCTTTTTCAGGAGGACTTGCAGATAGTCACTTAGCTTGAGGAAAGGGACTTGGGTTGGTCGTGATTCCTCGCTCCCTGTCACCTCCAGTCTTGACCTAGGAACAGGCAAGATCATATTAAAACGCCGAAACAAACGCTGGGAGTCCCTTTCCCCGTTGGCTTCCGAGATCCTAGCTGCTGCATGAACAGCTGAGGTCTGCTGGCCGGATGCTGTGAAAGCACGAGCCAAGCGACCCGCCTCACACGCGGGAGCCTGGGCTTCCCAGAGGCTTTACGGGTTTAGGGTTTATATAGGGTTTATAGGGTTTCGAAACCAGGCTTGAGGTACAAGGCGTATGGTTTCCGAGAGGCGGGGGGGGGCAAGGAGGGCTTCGGGTCGGTAGGGAGGGTTTAGGGTTTAGGGTTTGGGGTTTAGGGTTTATAGGGTTTGGGGTTTAGGGTTTAGGGTTTGGGGTTTAGGGTTTAGGGTTTGGGGTTTAGGGTTTATAGGGTTTCGGTTTAAGGGTTTAGGGTCTAGGGTTTCGGGTTGATAGGGTTTAGGGTTGAGGCGTTGGGGGTGCGAACTGCTCTTCGCCGTAGGATTCTTCAGCCTATACGCCACTTTGTACCCCAGAAACC
>CAJNDS010002657.1:280000-337500 GCA_905221605.1 Symbiodinium natans
CAGGTGCTGCGCACTTGGCTTGGGCAGGGGTCGGCGGTGTCCCGGTTGCTGTGCTTGGAGGGACTGGGCTTTGAGCTGCGTTGTGCGGTGGTGTGCCTTGGTTTTGGGCTGCATTGCTCGGCGCTGTGGCCTTGGCTTGGGCTGGGCCTTGAGCTGCGTTGGTCTTGGGCTGAGCTGGGGTCCCTGTTCCTGCTGCTGCTGCTGCGACGGGGCCTAGTGTTGTGGCCTTGGCTTCGGTTGGGGTCAGTGGGGTCCCAGTTGCTGCGTGTTGGCCTTGAGCTGCGACTGGGCTTTGAGCTGCGTCGCCGGGCGCTGCGGTCTTCAGCGGAGCTAGAGTTCCGGTTGCTGTTGTGACTGCAGAACTTTGACTTGCGACTGGGCTTTGAGCAGTGTCGTCCAGTGATGTGGCCTTGGGTGGGGTGCCAGTTGCTGCCGTGTCTTCTTGTGTCTGGTCTTCGGAGAAAGCGGAGAAGGACTGTCCCTTCGCTATGGCATCCACTTGTTCCAGCGTGTAAGCCTTGGCATAGCTTTCTTCGCTGGAACTCATCTCATCCTGGGCTGGGGCCGCAGTTGCTGCTGCAGGCGGGCTTTGAGCTTCGTTGTCTGCTGCTGTGTCGGCTGGAAGTGGTGTGGAGCCCTCGAAACCATGCGTGTTAGCTTCGTTTGCTGTCATGGGCTCGTGAAGACCCCGCTGCTGCGCGGGTATGTAAGGGACACCGGTCGGAAAGCCCCCCTGTGCATCCTCCATAGACACATCGCCATCCTGGCGATCCTGGTAGATGACAGCATATTCACATGCCTTCAATCACGACTGAAACCGACCCCTTCCCCATGCGGTGAGGGTTCAGGATTTATATGGGTTTGTTGGGTTGTTTTTTGCGTCTTGGTTGAATAACAGGGTGTCCTGTCTTTGGCCTCGTGCGTTGCAAACCCTTTAGAAACCCTAAACCCCTTTACAAACCCTATATAACCGATATAAACCTAAACCATGGGGCCCTTCAAAAGGGGGTTTTCAGAATTCTACCAATTCTAGGGTGAAGGGGGGGGGGGAATTCATGGCCTGCCCCAAACCCCATCGAAACCGGAAAAGCCAAGAACTCTGAAGCCCTTCTGAAACTCTATAGGGTTAGAGGATCCATATAGACTGTGTGTATATATATATATATATACATAACATACATATATGCAAAGTGTATATGTAGTATGTACACATGCATATGCTCATAAAATTAGCCCGAAAATTCTCAAACTGAAAGCCCCTGAAACACACAGAGCGGTCTATGAGGGATATATATATATATATATATATATATATTATAGCTATATAGTTTTATAGCTGTATAGTTATATATGTACACACACTCTATATGGATCCTAAAAACTCGACCCCTTTCCCGCCCCACCAGCCGGGCTTCAAGAACAAACACAAAGGCTCGAAATTGCAAACCCTATGAGCCTCATAACACCCCAACCTCCTACAAACCCTATATAAACCCTTTATGACCCGAACGACGAAGACTACGCCACGGCCTAATCCGAGACCTGCGCGGCCTCCATGTTGAGTGGGCCATCGTCCTCGTCCTCGATGACGATCGCACCATGGTTCAATTTGTAGAAGAGCTCCTGCATGCTGCTGTTACACATCGGTCAAGCTTTGCTCCAGGCGTTAGAATTCTAAGCTTTATCGATCGAGCTCTGTATACTCGGTGTCTACAGGAAGATTGGTAAGGTTCACCACAGACGGATTCCCGAGTCTACGAGAGACAGAGTGAGAGCGAGGTGTTTAGGGTTTACAGGATACAAGGGTTTATATATATTTTCTAAGGTTTATATAGGATTTATAGGATTATATAGGGTTGATAGGGTAGGGTTTACTAGGTATAGGGTTTAGAAGCCTTTTTTGCTATAGACATCAGGGAGCAAGGCGCCTGCATTTCTTTCAGCATCTCTTGTTCTTCCTCATCTACTTCTTGCTTGGGGCAGACCATGTTTCTGAGACCTCCATCAGCCAGTTCCATGCCTTGAACCAGTGTGGAGGAGGACCCAGACCCACTCTCTAGGGTCTGAGACGACATGATCCCAAAGTGCGACACCCGAGAGTCGAGTTGAGCCGCAGATCCTGCATGAATCGCATCGGACACCTAGGATACCAGCCAATATAATTTCCACCATTTGGCCCTCGCATCCCTCACTCAGACAAATTTCCGCCATTTCACCGTCACAAAACAGACACCAGGCAACATGAGAGAAAAGGCATTCCGCTTTTTTCCGCCATTTGACCGCGTATTTCCGCCACCGATTTCGGGCACCGGAAACAAAAACTTAAATTTCGAATTGGCAAAAGTGGCACTTCCCCTGCCCCAGAAGAGGTACCCCGGAAGAATCAACTTGCTGGTTTTGAGGCATTGGGAAGTGGCAACGCCTGGAACTACGTGTCGGCACATGACAGATCACGCGCCTCTCGCCTGCAGGTTTATTTGTGCTTCGGGATCAGGGCCTTGAACTCCATGGGCACTTTGATGTGTGAACTCAACCTCAGATATTGTACAACTTCTTCCAAGCCAGCCTCTGGCCAGGAGTCTGGTGATTCATACTCTGCGAAGAGCTGCGCCAGAGGCTTCGTTGTATCCTGCAAGGCGGGGTGGGGTCATGGGGTTTGGTGCGGGGGAGAGGGGTGGGTGTAGGGTTTATAGGGTTCTATTGAGGGCTTGGGGTTTCTAATTTCTAGGGTTTATAGGGTTTTGGGTTTAGGGTTTTATACAAGGTCTATAGGGTTTAAGGTTGAGGGTTTTTTGGCTTTTTTTGTCTGGGTTGGGGAAACCCGCCACCCCCCCGCCCCCCCAACCCCAACCCCCCCCTCCCACTTCCCAAACATCTCTGCTTTGGTAGGTTTGCCCCGTTTAGATCCCTTCACCCAAAACCTTCCCCCAACCCCCCCCCCCCCCAACCCCCCCCCCCCCTCCCCCCCCTCCACGCTGCTGATGCTCATGACCACCCAAACCAAACCCAACTTTTCTGGGTTTGGGTTGCTTGAAATACACCACCACCCAAACCAAACCCAACTTTTCTGGGTTTGGGTTGCTTGAAATACACCCAAACCCCCACCCCCCCCAACCCCCCCCCACCCCCCAAACCACTTCCCAAACATCTGCCTTTTGTAGGTTTGCCACAAAGCCCCCTCCCCCCACCCAGCAGGTCGGGGGTTTTGGGGTTGGGGGTTTTGGGGTTGGGGGTTCTGGGTGGGTGGGTATATACATATGTATATATAACATGCGTAGATATACATGTATATATATATATATAGAGATATGTATATATATATATATATAGAGTACATATACAAGAATACACTTACATCTTGTTGTTTGTTTATCTACATATATGCCTATATAAACCCTAAACCCTAAACCCTAAACCCTTATAAACCCTAAACCCTAAACCCTTATAAACCCTCTATAGACCCTAAACCCTAAATCCTAAACCCTAAACCCTATATAAACCCTAAACCCTAAACCCTAAATTTCTTTATGTACTTGTGTCAAGCTCCATTCATGAACAACCAAAGACAAATTTGAAAACCCATCGATCAGCCAATATAGGTCCACAGTACGTAGGAAACCAATACATCCCCCGAAATTTATAACACCCCGTAACCCTTTCTCAACCCTTGAAGTTGCCACGCACCTCAGGGACTTGCGTTCTGCTGCCTCCATAACGGAACATCGGCAGCATATCAACGATGGTTCTGGCGTACTTCACTGGGTATTGCCTGAGCATGCGTAAAGGCTTCAGTTGGGAAATAGGTGTTGGGCTGTGTGATTAACAAAAGAAAAGTCTATTTCTTGCCGTAGTGGTACTGGCTCTTCTTCAACTGGGGGTTTCCCGTGCTGCGTCGCGTGCCATTTCGGTCTACATGATAGGTGTAACCACGCTGCTTCTGGGTAGTCTTTTTCGCCTTCTTCTTCTTCGTGGTTTTGACGTTGAGAGGCCCACCCTCCAAGCATCTTACAATCATAGAGTTGCTGTAAACCACAGTCCTCTTGAGCATATAATGGCCGAAGCAGCCCAGGGAGAAGGCTTGCTTGAAGGTCTTAGCTGCGACAGGACAGCATTGAGGAGCTTAAGGGGGTCTATATAGGGTAAGGGTTAATATTTTTGGGCTGTCTACCAAGACCTATATAGTGTAGGCCATTCTTCCCTTTAGGCCATCATTCCCGAAGAAGGGTGAAAGTTACCTGAAACCCCATTTGAACCAGAAGGGAAACCCTTTTCATTCCTTGTCTACTCATGGGTCTAGTCTAGTTTGCTGAAGAGAGAGACAGAGACCCTAAACCCTAAACCCTATAAACCCTATAGACTATAGACCGTATATAAACCCTATACTCTAAACCCTAAACCCCATAAACAAAACCCTAAACCCTCAACCCTAAACCGATATGTTGCAACTACCCGCAAACACCCCAACGTGTCACGCATCGCCGACAAGCGTCCTGAACTGACCAAGGCTGATACATCTGCAGCATTGACTGGAATCGAATGTGGTCACGCAGTACCGAGCTGCTCGGCTGCTCGACTATCCATACAGATCCGAGAACATGTGTGAGCATCAGCAAGAGACATGACCTCCGAAAGGCCGAAGCTAGCACCCTTTACCACATTAGGCAATCAAAGCACAGTACATGGTTCTTCATTAAGGGGCCTGGACGTGTACTGATTCGCACTGGAAACGCTTGGTAGAAGGTGGAAGCCCATGGGTGTTAAGATAGACCTCTTCGTCACGGAACGACTCATGAAGACATAAGTGGAGCACTCCAGGCCCAGATGCACGAGCCCACCGTCCGGATGCAAGGTGGATAGCATCATTATCGCCAGCCTGGGCCGCGTTGCAGCATATAGGGCAGGGCTTGAAAGGTTCCAAACCTACACGTTGGGATCTGCAGTAAAGCAACCGAGAGGCACGAACCCCGCACTGCTATTCATGTCCATGCACTCACCGAAGTCCTTGTCGTGTGCTAGTGTAAAAAAGCCAGCGGCCTGGCCCAGCCGGGCAATCCGGCTTTTGCCGGCGAACAGCTCCAGTATGTCGTGGTGCCGTCGCGTGAAGCTAGGCTCGTCTTGAATCCAGGAGGTGAGCAAGAGTATGGCTACAAAGGCCTTGGCTATAAACGCATACAATCATGGTCCAACAACACCACCACTTCAGCCTAGATGCTTTGGGGACTCGAAGTGTCATGAGTCTCCGAATCGCTCTCTCCATGGCAGGAGTCATGAGGCCAATGATCAAAGAGATAACGCTACAATTGGTCTAAGCCACACGCGAATCCATAGAGCTATACACAGTACACAGAACTCAGACACGTTCCTCTAAATTCCTAGGTGTCCTTATAGCTGCGAATCCAAGTACCAAATTGGTATCCATCAGCCGACTGATCTTCGAACACAGAGACACGCAAGCGATTTCCCAACCCCACAGCACATGTCACAACAAGTCGAAGTATGGCACACAAAGCCTTAAGTTCGCCGGTAGGACTCTTGGTCTCATCTGGAGCCAAGCTGATCCCACGCTTCAGGAGCACGCTGATGTTCTGCCGCGGGCCCATGTCGACGCCTGACAGCAAGATTTCTGGGATGGGTTGTGATTACTTCGGGGGTGTGGTGAAACGGGGGGGGGGGGGGGGCTGCAACGGATACCCAGGGTGGATGGGCGATTTAGAATACTACCGGAACTTTACAAAGTTGCAGAATTGTGGTTTAGGGATTTTTGGTATAGAGGGCAGTAATTGCAGGCTTTGGGTTTCGATATCAGGATGGGCGGCACGGACAACTCGGTTTTTCCCCTGCTGTGTGAAGCCACTCCCCTGGCACGCAATCTCAGCATTGAGGACCCATGTTCATCACAGGTCGCAGAATTACTGCTTCGAGCTGGAAGTTTCTAAAGAAAACTTCGCAACTTCGCACACCACACACACCTCGCGGCTTGATCAGAAGATATATCCATCTATGGTAGCAAAACCATGGGTCATGAGCAGCCCCATTCTGCACATTAGGCAGGGCGCGATCCATGCGTCTGCAGAAAGGGTTCAACCTTTCCTGAGGCGATCTGGCACAAGTCCTCGAAGGATGCATCTGCTGCAGCTTCCTGAAAGTGCGGCTTGATGGTGCTCCACCACGTGTCCTGCCAGATGCACTTAAAGTTTTTGCTCTTCTCGGGATGCTAGGATTGGGAGGGCTTCAGAGGTTTCATGGTGAATAACCCGGCAAGGGAGGTAGAGAAAAAGAAGGCTATATAGTCATCGAGATCGACAGGGTTCTATAGGTTTCTAGGGTTGCGCAGGGTATATAAGGCTCTGTAGGGTTAGGGCTTATTGGGGTTTATGTAGGGCTCTGGAGGGTTTATAAAGTTTATAAGGTTAAGGTCTCCTTTCGGGATATATAGGCTTTATACAGGGTTTATAAAGTTCCTCTACAGGGCTCTACATAAAGCAACTCCAAACCTTGCGAAGGTATTGTCTGCATGAGGTTACATCGATCGGGTTTAGCATACTAAAAAAAACTATATATATATATATATATATATACATCGCTATATAGTATCTTTAAGACTTCCGCGGAATTCTTCATGCAGGGCTCTATAACCTATAAATTGGGTACAGCCCCCGGCCTGCAACAGTCTATACCCGAAACCCTTTTGAAACCCTAAACCCTTATACACCCTTATAAACCCTATAAACCCTATAAACCCTCTAAACCCTAAAAACCCTATAAACCCTATAAACTCTAAAAGCCCTGAACCCTATAAACCCTATAAACCCTAAACCCTGTAAACCCTAAACCCTAATAAACCCTATCATAAACCCTAAACTATATTGGCGTAGCATTACATTATCAGGACTCTTATGTATATATATATATATATATATATATACATACATATCTTGATTCTAATCATTATCCAAGTTGTTCAGAGTGAGGGAAGTACCCAACCTGTACAAACCCTAAACCCGATTAAACCCATAAATATCGTGTAGACACCGAAAACCGACAAAGAACTCTTAGAGATACGAGTCCTCCACCTTCGACGGAGACGCGACACTGCCACGCACATGCTGGTAGAAGGTATGGCAAAGCACTTTCCAGTGCAGGAGGGCCTTGTCACCCTTGGGTTGCCAACGGCGTGCAAAGGTCTTGGGAAAAGCTTGATCCGGCATAGCTTCTGGTGTGCATGTGTTGTTCTGGGCCTTGTCGGTGGCCTGGGCAACGCTCGCCTTGGGCATATTGCCCTTTCTGTCCGATGCTTTGCATTTCGCCTTAGCCTCTGCCGCCTTTGCTTTGGGGGAAGCTTTGGCCTTGGCTTTGGGGCTAGGCTTGGCAGCATTGGGGCTAGGCTTGGCGGCATTTGCACCTTTGGCCTTCTTCGGGGAAGCTCTGGTCTTGGCCTTGGGGGAAGGCTTCTTGACAGAAGCCTTGCCTGCAGGCTTCAGAGCGTCTGCAGCCTCTTCGGCATCCGCCTCGCCTTGGGTGGCCTCTGCTTTTCGTTTCTTGCTCTCATTTTTCGGGGCACTGGCAGGCGATGCCTTCTCAGCCTTCTTGGGGGGCGTTTTCAATGGCGAGCTGCGGCCGCGACCACGACCGCGGCCCCGTCCACCTCTGCCGCGAGAACTTTTCTTTCCCCGGCCGCGGCCTCCTTCCGGAACGTCGTCGCCTTGGCCAGCGAACTGATCCTTCCTCAGCGGCACGTCCTGCGCACAAGCACAGGACACAACGTATGTATATGGAAGCGCTCCACGAAAAAAAGATATTGAACACATCGAATCATCGAATTATAGAGTTACGTTGGCCTTATTATTCTTTCTGTGTGTGTGTACATGTAAACACGTGAAACAATTTCAGGTTTTACGGGGAATGTAAGTTCCTTCATCAAGCGGGCACCTTGTAGTCCAGGACTGAAAAACCACGCGTGCTCGCCTCCTCTTTCAAGCCCTCCAGCCCGGGTGCCTGCAGAGCAGACGTGGTAGGTGTTGGAGGCTCTGGCACGTCAGTCGGGGCAGGTGTTGCAAGCTCTGGCAGAGGAGCAGTCGCGGTAGGTGTTGGAAGCTCTGACACAGGAGCAGTCGCGGTAGGTGTTGGAAGGTCTGGCATGGGACCAGCCGGGGCAGGTGTTGGAAGCTCTGGCACCAGAGCAGCCGCGGCTGGCGTTGTCGGGGCAGCAGACTGGGCTGCACTGGCAATCTCACAAGGCGTGGGATCGTCCTCAGACAAAGAGCTGTCCTGAGTCTGCCAGGTCACTGTTCGAGGCAAGCCTGCCAATCGGCGAACGCCGATGGTTTCGAGCGAGGTACTTGCAATCGAGGAGACACTGCAAGACCTTGGGAGATCGGAGTTCCTGAGCGCGATGTCCTGCGCAATCTCGTCCGCGTCGAAGAAGGGCTGGGTTTCCACCCGACTGGGATCACCTCACAGTTGAACAACACACGCACACCGCATGCAAGAGCATCGCAGGATTGAGCGTGAGCAATGGGGTTTAGGGGTTTATAGGGGTTTAATAGGGGTTTATAAGGGGTTTAGGGGTTTAGGGGTTTATAGGGGTTTAGGGGCTTATAAGTTTAGGGGTTTAGGGGTTTAGAATATTGGCAGTTTAAACGTTTTTGCAGAAAAGGGACAACGGTAAGCAGGTAGAGGCGCGGATGACAACATACTCTTTGCTGCACGCTTGGCTGCAAGCCGCTTCCTTAATTGGAGTTACATACATTTATATGCATAGATATATGTTTATATAAACCCTATATATCTATAACCCTTTATAAACCTCACACCCCATATACAGTAAACTATTACAAAGGTATCGGTGTGCGTATGGGTGAAAAAATTGAACATTTGTGAGCAAGCTGCTGCAAGTCCTCGATGCGTGCCAACAACAACGCCTTTCTGCTCTCCTCAGTGTCTGCATCCTGTCCAAGAGCCTGGCCTCGGACATTCGCAGACTCGCTCTGCTCCACCGTCGGATTCTGCATGGCCTGGCCATCACCCGACTCAGCAGGCCCCCGAAGCAGATCCACCCGCCTGTCCCCGGAAGCATCATCAGAGCAGTTGGCATGACCCTGCTCCTCCTTGGCATGCTCTGGCTGGTAGAACTCCTCAACTTTGCTCGCGTCCACAGCATTCTGGTTCATGGCCTGAACCGGCTGCGTGGGCTGCTCAATCGCAGGCTCCATGACATGATCCGGCTGGTTGGACTCCTCAACTTTGCTGGCATCCACTGCATTATCGTTCATGGCGTGATCCGGCTCCTGGGGCTCCGTGACATGATCCGGGTCGTTGGGCTCCTCAACTTTGCTGGGGTCCATGGCGTGATCCCGCTTGGTGGCCTCTTCCTCTGCGTCCGAAGGGAAGTAGTACTCATACCCATCCGCAACAGCATCGAAGTCCCTCTGAAGGAAACGTTTCAAAGCATCATCGTCTGGGGAATCGGGGCTGCGCGCCCGTGCCCTTGGGGAGGATGCTTCGACCAGTGCTGCGTGAGACGCGACTGCTTCGGCCACTAAATCTTCATCGACACTCGCCACAGCGTCTGCGTCAGTCGCCCGTGTTTCCTCATCATGCGCACCCTCGCTCTTCTCTGCAGGAGGGTCGGCCCACACCTGCATCATCAAGTCCATCAAAAACTTGAGGGATGGGTCCTTCGCGCAAACTTCTTTAAACTTACTCTATGTGTGCCTGTGCAAAAATCGCAAAAACATGTGTGTTATTTATATGGTGTCGCGCATGCATGGCAGTCCCGAAAGGCCAGGATGCCTGCCCTGAACCTCCTGATGCAGAGGGTTGATAGCCTCTTACACCCCCACTGGTCCACGTAAATGTGGATGTTGTCGGGCTCTGTGACGATCATGCCATGCAGAGTCTCCACCTGATGGGAATACAAGGCTTCCTACTCGCTTCGCGGGAAGGAGAAACTATAAACCCTAAGAAACCTTTTTATATTGAAATTTCTATATTTATATATTTATATTTGTATTTATATGAGTATATTTTGTTTGTAGATCGGGCTTACACATACAGGGTGTTTATGGGTTGTAAAGGGCCTTAGGGTACCGGGCTTGGGTTTATGAGGGCCTCCTGTCTGAGCCACCCAATGGGTGGGGACTTGGGTTGACGGCAGGTCTCGGCCCACACGGCAATCACATCTCCGATAATGAACCTGTTCAGCTTCAACGCCTGCAAAGAAGCGACCCCGCAAGTTTTTGGAGTCGGCCACTCCAGCAACTTCTTGGCGTCCCGTATTTGTTCCCTCACCATCAAGCGCCCTTCCAAGCGCGTGGCAAGTCTACCTTTCTCAGGCCACGGGCCAGTCGTGGTCTCAGGCTCGGAATCGTCCCCCATAGCTGCAGCCGAACAGAAGAGATCACACCCTGCTCGCTTGACCCATATATACAAGATCCTGCCACGAACACACACAAGTCCGACGCAAGCCATTTGGCAGAGGCTTCAGATAAGCAACGTTTCGGCCAAAGAAGCGTGTAACAGTGTAAGCTTTACCCTAAACCACAAACCCTAAACCCTAAACCCTATAGACCTTATAAACCCTAAACCCTATAAACCCTCTCTCTATAGCCAACCTAACAAAATCGAATCCAGTCCACCCAAAGAGCCGGCACAAAGGAGAGCACCCCTACACCAACTCCGGCCGCCTGGGGATGAAGATCGCCCCGATGCCACCGCCTGCACCAGAGAGTTCAACTAGAAAGGGTCACTACCTTGAAGGGGGAGTCGGTTCGAAGCTGTTGCGTCGTAATCCATCTTTAGCCGAAGCAATATAGAAGACCGCATGGTGTGCGCTCAACACTTCAAAGAGAAAGCAAGTCTGAAAGTATACTCTGAACGGAAACACCAAGCACCCAGTAGTTGCCACAACTAAGCCTGAAATAAATCACCCAGCCTCACTGTAGCTTTCGTCGTTGGCCAGCGTAGCCCAAGCCTGTGTTGGAGCGATAGTTTGTTGCTTGGAGAGCAGACTGTAGGTAGGTTTTGCTGAGATGTTTATTTGTGTGGCTGTCTCGAAGAATCCTGTGTGCAAGCAAATTTCGTATTTGAGGGTTTCATCGGGGAGATGCAAGAAGGTTACGGCGGCTTCAAAGGGGTTTCCGGCGAGAGGGCTGGGTGTAGAGTTTTGTGTTTAAGCTTGCGCAGGGGGTGATACAATGGGGTGAAGGAGTTGTGGTTGAGGGTTATAAGAAGGGGGCTGCAAACCCTAAACCCTTATAAACCCTATATATATATATATATAGACGCTATAAACCCTATTATAAACCTTATAAACCCTATAAACCCTATATATATAAACCCTAAAAGGGCTTTGGGCACGGTTGTGTTTGTTGGTGGCCTCGTGGGCGCCTATACTAATGCATGGGTTCGAGGCTCCTTAATAAGGGTCTCTCTAGTTTCGGGTAATGTAGGTGTTGTAAAGGACATGGCCTCAAAACTACAACCCGCCTCGAAAATCGAGGTGCAAAAGGATGAAGTCCACAGCCGGCCTGCGTGACAGACTTAATGCACGGCGGTGGAAAACGGATCTTTGAAGACCTTATAAAGTCTTCTTGCACTAGACATATAACACGTCTGCAGGTCGCCTAAATGTAGTCTACAGGGCACGATCTCCCGAACCCCGGCCTGCAAAGCCAGCAGCCAGTAAGAATCTGATGCCGAACCTGCGCATGGGATAAGATTTGTCGGGGCTTTGTAGAAGATTTCCGAAGCTGCCCAGAACTGTTGCAAATGAATGTACAACTTGCCACGAACCTTGTTTTCAGATGAGCTGACATGTATCGACGACACATGTGTCCACACCATCCGTGAGCTAGTGTTCCCGATCACGAGCCCTGCTTGGTGCATTCGCCTGTCATCGGCCTTGCATGGTGGGTGGCCCCATCTATGACATCGTTGGCTTTAGCTTTCTATAGCTACAACAACCAGACAGCCAAGAACACAAATTCATGCGAGCTGCTTAGGTTCTGCTTGGAGCTTTGAGAAGACTTCACGGAAGTGCTTGCAGATACCACCAAGACGAATGTTCTGCACAACAAGCGAAACGAGCTCATCACCGGACTGCTGGCCGGCATCGTCCTGCATAGCTGATGGCTGGTGTTTTATACTGTTCATCAAATGTAGGAAATCGGAGTTCGAAATTATGCTGCCTGCATGCGTGTCCTTGTCATCACCCAGAACTTTGGCACAGGTCGCCCAAAAAGTAGCTGGCATCTGCATGAGGCCTTTCAACTTGTAGAACCAAAAGACCAAAAGCCACTTGATTTCAAGGAGTATTTCCAAAAACTAGAAGACAATGCCGCGCCTTCCTCATGGGCCAACTGCACACCAATCACGGAGCAGGTGGCCAACGCAGAAACCTTGCCCATGCCGAGCGCGTGTGACTGTAGTCGCCGACCGCTTGTACCCCAAGACCAATTGTTAACTTGAGCATCGTCAGAAGCCGAACACAACATCTGGGCATGCGTGGTCACAGCCATGCACATTTGATCAGCACACACGGGCAAAGCAAGCATGGGCGGTGGTGGGGCACCTCATGCATCCACTTACGGCAACATGATTGCCAGGGAGGCCACAGTCACCAAAACAGGAAGATCAATGCTGCAGCATATGCGACCTATACAGCATTGCGACCTGGCCAGATTGTATTGGCTAGATACAATTCAAGTTTTTGTAAGACCTGTCAATGTCACGCAATGCATAGTGTCCCACAATTAGCTTTTCTGCAACAGCCCATGCAGTCTGCAAGCAACATGCAGTATCTGTCAATGTCACATGGCAGACACCTGAAGAAAGACGGTGCTCGGCCGGCGGAAGGACAAACACCTTCGACAGAAAAGGTAACCTTTCCAGCCTAAAATCGCCATCTCAAATCTCGGGATTGAAGACGAAAACGCTATCGCGAAACACCCTGTGCACAAGCAAAACTATAACTCCACCAATTTCCGCCATGGGACCCCTGAAACCAGTTTCCCTCGGAACGCTTTTTTTTTGGGAGGGTTTGGGTGGGCTAGGTTGTGCCATTCTTCAGGAGTGAACTTGCCCTTCGGACGTGTGGAGGGTAGCAATCGTCTACCATCACTCCCAATCTTGAACGGAGCCCCCCGCTTGTCGATCTTGCAAGGTTCGCCGTCGTCATTGATGTAGACACGACCGTCGCCGGGAGTACCGAACTTCCAGAACTCGGGTTCCGGTCCGATGAGTCCAGCTTCCTTGAGCTTTGCGATGATGAATGCAGGGTCGGTCTCGTCAATGTCCGGAATGGAACGCCCAGTTGGACCGCGTGATGACGATGCAGGTTCCCCTTTGCCGTCCGGAGGTTCCGAAACGGTTTTGGGGGGAATACCACGCTTAGTTTCCCTTTTGCTGCTCGGAGGATCCGAAGCAACATCCGGTACTCCTTCGCTCTGTGGTACACTTCCTGCACTGTCGAGAATGGAGTCGCCAATCAATCTGAGGGCTTTGGCATCTTCAGACTCCAATGCTGGTCCGTCGCGAGGTTCACCGGGTTGATCATCTGGAAATTCTGAAAGATCAGGCACAATGTCATCGTTCTCCATGACATAGTCGAGCATTTCCTTCTCCATGGCTTTGGCGCGTTCTTGACGATCAGGTAGGTCACCGCCATCATCGCCATTGTCGTCATCATCGTCGTCGTCACCTTCTCCTGGTGGCTTGTCCTTGATTTCTTTTCCTCCGAGATCCTTTCCTTCTTTCAGTCCTTCAAGTGTTCCGTTCATTCTCTCGTACTCGAGCTTGAGCGGAAAGGCAATTTCATCCGGCATGATGACCCGTTCGGTGATGTAGGGAATTTGAAGCTTGCGAGGCACTTTCGCATCATGCGCAAAGTTGGCATTCGCGAACTCCTTCATGTCCCACACACGATACTTTCGTGACCATGTTTGCCCCGCATTAAGGACATATCCTGCGAAAATGCCGGGTATTCCCTTCGGGTCAAACTTTCCACCATATGTTGGTTCGCGGGTCTCGGTCGGTTTGAAGTAAACCTTTGCTCCAAACGGAATCAACTTTCCCGGGAATTCTTTCCCAGACATTCTCTGCCACGCCGACTCACCATCCACATCCTCGGCGTTGAGATTGTGAGTGACGCAATTCAAGGCATAGGGCCAATAGTTCGCAGGTAGCCCTGCATGCAGCAACGACGTGGCTGTAGCAGTGATGACGAACTGGTTGGTCCTTTCCGCCAGAGAGTTGTTCATAGGACGTCCTGGCAACGAGTGATCCAATGGAATTTTGAGCTTGTTCATCGCCGCAATGAACTCATCTGCGCAGTCACTATATGCCAGCCTCACTTTCTTCTTTCCCATGAATCTCTTCATACATCGTACAACTTCTCCTTCTTCTCTGGAGATTGTGGGATATGCTGCAACCACCTTCGTGGCCACGTCGCGGAATACCAGGATTTCACGGAGCTCGTCGTCAAGACCCACCCCCTTATCCGTGGCTTTTCCCATATCCACAAAGTCGAACGTCACCAAGTCACCCCACTCATTGACTTCTCGTTTGAATGCTCCCTTTTGGGTTCTGAAATGCTTCATCTTTGCTCTCACGCATGCATCACAATAGGGATTTCGGAATCGATGGGTACAAAGATGAGCCAAGGTGTTCGCTTCGGCCTTCAAGGTGCCGACCTTCGCCCTTCTATCTGGACCAGATTCGTCACCTTCCACGTCGATCTCCTGCGCGTCGCCCTCAGCCTCGACTGGAAGTTCGGCTTGTGGTTCATCTTCACGAACTTCATCGCCTTCGACCACTTCGCCGTCTTCTTCTTCGTCAGCTTCGGAAGCTACGTCGGGGATCTCCTCGCCGATGTCGTCAAGACCTGGTACCGCAACATACGTCGAATCGTCGTCGGTATCATCGTCCACCTTGTCCTTGTACTTCTGCACCAAGCGGAACATTTCCATCGCTCGGGTTCCTCATGGGCTTTGGCTCCTTTGCTTCCCACTCTGACATAGGGGATGTCTCCTTGCACGAAGAATTGTATCCTCTCGCCAGCATCGTTCACCATAAATGGTGGACGTCCCGCGGGCCACACAAAGGAATAGCCGTGAAGCATGCATCTCTTCCCAACTGACAGCACAGAAGGTGTATTCTCCAATACATGTGCTTTGATGGGCTCCTTGAAGGATTTCGTCAAGAATTCCGCCGTCTGGTTGGTCATAGTGACACCATTCGCCGTCTGGAACGATGTAGATTCGCAATCCATTGCAGTGTCGATGCCGTGCTTGGCGACCTTTTCTAGAGAGATAAGGTCATGTCCGCATCCTGTGTCCATGATGAATTTCAGCTTCCTGCGAATAAATTCTGGTTGGACCATACACATGTTCGGGTTCTTCATCAGTTCCTTACGACTCTCATCAACGCTCAAGGCTCTTTCATGAAACTTCCCCTTCTTGTTGTCGAACTTGAACATAATCACCTTCTCGGTTCCTGGAATCCTAACTGGTATGCATCCTCCATCTTTGCCCAGACACATATCTTCCATCAGTCGAGCCCTAGCTCTTGCTTTGTGCTTCTCGTACTCGACCTCCGAGATGTGGTTCTCGTGCTTCAGGTTCGCTTCTGTAAAAAGTCGCGGGGCGAATCCTCTATCTTTGTGTGATCGCCTCGGCTTCGATGACGCGAACTTCGTTCCCCGTTCGAAGGAAACCTTGAGGTCCTTGACGTCTCTGTGATAGGATCCGATCTCATCGTCGGTGGAGCAATCTGACGCCGCGTCGCCATCAATTGACTCGTCGTCAGAATCACCGTCACCATCACCCAGGGATCGAAGAACAGGTACTGCAGGCAGACCTCGAATCGCAATCGCGGGTGCGGCAGGTTCAGGCTTCTTCTTCTTGTCCTTCGCCTTCGCCTTTGCTTTTGCCTTCGCATTCGCGTCGGTTTCCCCGGTTGCGGGCGCTGCCTTAGCCGGGTCATGCTTGAAAGGGCAATTCTCTCGGCTGCAGGATCCGTTCTTGCTCCACTGGAAGCAAGGTCGTTCCGATGGTTTTGATGACGGGCTTCGCGCTCTCTGATTCTTATCATCTCGTGAAGACGGTCGTCCTCTGTCCGTATCTTTGTGACTCCATTTGCAATTCTTTCCTGCATTGCATCCTCCTCCGAAGTGAAATTTGCAACGAATCTTCGCCTTTTCCTTGTCGGTCAGCGATCGTGATGATGAAGGAGATCGGGATCGTTCTTTGCCTTTACCTTTCCCCTTCTTCTTGTCCTTTTCGTGTGCCTTTGCTTTACTCTTTGGGAGTACAGGCGCAGCATCCGCAGCTTCTTTGTCCTTGCCTCTCTCATTCGTCTTCTTCTTCTTGTCCTTGTCCGGCGCGGATGAGGGAGGCCCTTTGGGATCGGGCCTAGCTGGTGCAGCAAGCAGGTCCTTCCCAGCAACCATCTGGCTCAGACCATGTTGTGTCTCGTTGAGGTTCTTCTTCTCTCTTCTCCTCTGCACTGCCCGGTCCATGATCCTCAGCAGCATATCATGTGATCTCTCTGGATCGTCATAGCTCTTGATGTCATAGTAAAGCTTGAGCTCCATGTTCATCTCGGAGGATCCTGATATCTTCTGGTACAAGATGTCGCGGAGGGCATTCGTGGAAGGTACATCTTCAGGTCGAATCCGAGAGATGATCTCTAGCCACGTTGCTTTGAATGCGGCAATCTTGTTGTCCCCAGGGTACTGCAGTTTGGTCAGGTAATCGATCGTGTAAACCATGTCAAGGCGATCCCGTGTGCGGAAGCTTTCCATCATCATAGCAATGATCTGTCGTCCCTTCAGAACCTTGTACTCGTTCCCGCGAATGTACGCGTTTGATTTGAGGTTCACTTCCAAGAACAGATCGGCTGCTTGATCTCCAGCATTCCGTAACATGAGAGTCATCGCACTTGCCAGCTTCACGTCGATGCTTCTGAACTTGACATGTCCCGAGTCATTGAGCCCTTCAACATCCGGCATCGGCTTGAAAGACTCTTGCAGCCATTTGATCCAGTCGCTTTGATTGGTATCCGCACACGCGGCCAGGACGTTTGTGGTGACTGCTGCCTGCCAAGCGTCCAAGTGAGTGACCTTGGGAAACGCAGGAATGTTGATCTTGTCGGCTTCTCTTCGGGATATCTTTGGCCCTTCGGTGTAATCAAGTCCATCTTCGGGTCCAGATCCACCGCCACCTCCTCCACCACCACCGTGGGGAGAAGAGTCTGGATTGCCACCACCATCACCTCCTCCACCTCCTTTCTTGATTGGCTTCCAGGATCCGGGGTCGGTTTTGTCTCCGTCTTCTTCTGGTTCGCCTTCCTCCTCATTTTCTTCCTCTTCACCCTCATTCTCTTGCTCCTGTTCTTCAGCAATTGTACGCCATTGATCTCGTTCACGACGAAGACGAGCTTCGGTGTCTCTCATTCTGCTCATTTCTTCCCGAAGATCATCCATTTGCCTTCGTAAAGCTTCTTGCTGAACAGTTGTCGAAGCGTTTGCGCGAGGATCTTGAGGATGATTGGGAGCATTCGGAGGAATTTCTGAAGCCATTCCAGGCGTGACCTCGCCCGTATGCCGCGAACGCGATGGTTGCCGCACACACTGGTAGGACGTGGACGCCGTAGGTGGATCAGCAAGTAACTGTGAGGTGTGTGGTCTGGTAGCCAAGCCAGGAGGCAAGTCCAGCAAACCTGTCGTGAACATCCTTCCCGGAACCAGGTTGGGAACTGATGGTACTTCTGGAACGAGAACGGGAGGTCCACCAAATAACGATGTCCTTGTAGAAGTCGGTCGGCTTTCTGCCACTGGAATAGGTGGTCCTCCGAACAACGATGGCCTCGTGGGAAGAGCCGGGGGACCCGAACCCTCCTTTGAGGCATCTCCACCCTGGGAATGAGCCGGCGAAGCCGAACCCACCCCAGGAATGGTGTTCTGGACCCATGTCTTGAACCTCGATTCCGTCATAGATGACATTGGCACATCACGATCAACTTCTCCCGGACTGCTGTAAGCTTGGGTTATTCCTGAACGGGATTGAACGCTTTGTGGACGCGAATTATGCACACCTACCCTAGGCACTGAAGAAACATTATCCCACTCAGACGTTCCGGCTGACGTAGGTCGGTTGTACGTTTGAACCTGTCTCGCAGCATCCAATTCCGATGTCAGTCGTCGATTGACGTCCTCATGAGATTGGCATTCCGCTCGTACCCTTTGCAGCTCCTCATGGATGCTAGGCAACGAAGCATGTTGGCCTTCCAATCGCTGCTCCATTTCGTGCACAGCTTGTCTCAAAGCAGCTGCTCTTTCTTCTTCTTCGTGGTACTGAACGATGACGCCATGAATGTTCACGTTCAAGAGCCTGGTCTGATCGCGTTCATCCTGCAATGCCACGCTCTCATGATGAGCATATTCTCGCATCTCGCTCTTCTGCTTCTCGGATGCTTCACGTGCAAACTCGGAGGTTCGCAGCTGATCTTCCATCTGGGCCACAATGATTTCGGCTTGTTGTAGATCGGCTCGCCTTCTCAGATTTTCATGTGCTCGAATGTTCAGCTCCTCTGTAAGTCGCTGATATTCTCGAGCTATCGTGTTTCCTTCACCATGGGCCGCTTCTTCCACGTTGACCATGTACTGCGCCATCTCGCGTTGCTGGTGCATCAACTGCTCCTGAGTCATCGTCGCTTGGTGATGATTGTCGGCAGCATGTTGCTCCAGCGTTGCGATCGTGGCACCAACGACTTGCTCACGTTCAGCGAGTGTAGCTTCGTGACGTTGATGGATATGAGCAGCCAGTTGCGCGTTCTGATCACGTTCGCGTTCTAGCTGCTCGATCCTGAGTGATGCCCCATAGCGATCTTCAGTCGCAACATGGCAATGACCTCTCCCATTTCCCGCCTTTCGCCTTCTTCCCGGATTCGTTCCGCTAGAGGGTTAGCAGACTCAACCGGGGGACCCGAATCAAGCCCGCTCCTACCGCCAGCCGGAGGTTCCGAACTGGGGAGGCCGGTACCCAAAAGAGGGCCACCGTACCCTCTTCGCGGTGACGTTTCCGGTCGTCCGGCGTCCGGCGAGGATCGTGGAGAGATTCGTGGAGAAGTGCCTCTTCTTCGTCGTGGAGTACTTGGAGTGTTGGATCTCTTTGATGTTCGTTCCGATGATTGTCTGGAAGTGGATCTGAGGCGTGAAACTTGACTCATCTTCGAGTTTCCATCTTCACGCAGTACGCTCAAACCACTTCTGGTTCGTGCGGGTGCCTTCGCAACCGCGACCAGCTCAACGGCATCATCTGATGATGTAACCGCATCTGTGTCGGCGCAGCCTGTGCTTTCGCCCAATGCAGGTGCAGCAATAGCATCACCATCACCGAAGGTCATGGTTGTGTCGGCACTCGACGACGAGGTTGGCAGTGCCATAGCTCAGCCCGTACAGTAGTCGCAAGTCGCAACCGCTATACGGCTGATAACCTGCGTGAGGTCGGGTAGTTGCTTGCACTACGCTTTGGCTCCTCACCAGCCAAATGGTCTCGCACTTGTTTTCTGCACTGATGTTCGCCTTCAGTCTCCGTCTCGTGCACCCGGGCGGTTTCCAGTTACGCTATTGCGCTTACTTCCAACCTATGGGTGACCTTCACTCTAGGGGTTACTTGAGCCAATGTGGTGAACAGGCCACGGCGTTCTAAGGTGGTTTCCCCGATGTGCGGCGGAGCCGACACAAAGGGGTCCCCAAAACGTGCTGTGGTTCGGGGATCATTCACATTTAATAACGGAATATTCCTGAACATGTAGAAGGGTTCCGTACATGGTTTAAAGGAATGAAAGAGTACGGGAGTCTGTGGGTACCCAAAGGCTCTGACAGCCCTCTACAACAGGGCCAAAAGGGTAATTACCCCGGTTTTGGGAAGGCCTGAAGTCAAGTGCTATAAACACCTTGATCTGGGCTCTAGCCTTAAAGGATAAGCCGGCAAGTCCCAAACCTACGTTCCCCGGCGATGCAACGGGGACCCTTTCTTCTTCGACGGGGCCTTGCGACAAAGCCTAGTAGCCCTAAACCCTAAACCCTAAACTCCTAAACCCTACCTAAACCCTACCTAAACCCTAAAACCCCAAACCCTAAACCCTAGGAAGGGGACTGGCGCCGGGTTTCCTAGAAATCCCGAACCAACTTGCCACCAGCCAGCAGCCCCTGGCAGGTGCGCTGGTGCCGCAACTGAGAGCAGTAGCGGACAGACCCCGTCATCGTATCGTCTGGGCGCCAGGGTTTAGGGTTTAGGGTTTAGGGTCCAAAGGCTTCGGTTTGGGGGACTGTTTGCGTATACGGGTACTTCCCAAAAGAGAGACACCCCTGTATATACCCCAAACATCGCATAATCGCCTGTATAAGGACCCCCGAGCAACCTCCTAATTTAACCCTACACCCTGGGACATTATGGACCCCCCCCCCCCCCCCCCGCCCCCATCTCTCAAGAAGTACCTCACAAATGAGGGTTCAGGGTTTAGGGTTTAGGGCTTTTCTTTTTGGGATGGGGCCTGTGTCTATGCCCAACACCCCTGAAACAAGGAATAGACCTTGAACTCCAGAGGGCAAAGAGTCAATGAACATATTTATTACCCTAAACCATAATTACCCTAACCCCCCACCTACATCATGCACTCTTGACCCTGAAAAAGTGCTTCTTGGCTGGAAGCTTGTGATTGGGGATGACGTTTAAACTCCGAAGCCCTAAACCCTAAACCCTAAACCCTAAACCCTAAACCCTAAACCCTAAACCCTAAACCCTGTACCCTGTAAACCCTCAACCCTCAACCCTAAACCCTAAACCCTGAACCCTAAACCCTAAGCCCTAAACCCTAAACCCTCAACCTCTGAACCCCTAAGCCCTCACCAGGTTGCCGATGTTCAGCGACTCCAACTGCAGCGGCGCGAAGGACAGGGGGAGCTCCTGCAGTTTGCACTTCGTTTGAGGGTTGTTTAGGGTTTAGCGTTTAAGGTTGTTTAGGGGTTTAGGGCTTAGGGTTGTTTAGGGGTTTAGGGTTTCGGGGTTTAGGGTTTAGGGTTTAGGGGTTTAGGGGTTTAGGGTTTAGGGGTTTAGGGTTTAGGGTTGCTTGAGGGTTTAGGGGTTTAGGGCTGTTTAGGGTTTGGGGGTTTAGGGGTTTAGGGGTTCAGGGGTTTAGGGGTTTCGGGGTTTCGGGGGTTTAGGGCTGTAGGGGTTTAGGGGTTTAGGGTTTTAGGGGTTAGGGTTGTTTAGGGTTGTTTGGGGGTTTAGGGGTTTAGGGGTTCAGGGTTTTGGAGTGGAGGGTTTACGGTTGCTTAGGGTTGTTTAGGGTTGTTTAGGGGTTTAGGGTTGTTTATTTCGGGGTGAGGGTTGTTGAGTGTTGTTTAGGGGTTGAGGGGTTTAGGGGTTTAAGGGTTTAGGGGTTTAAGAGTTTAGGGTTTTAGAGTTTAAGGAGGTTTAGGGGTTTATGGGTGTAGGGTTTAAGGGTTTAGGGGTTTATGGGTTTTAGGGGGTTTAGGGTTTTTAGGGGGCTTAGGGGTTTTAGGGGTTTTAGGGGTTTGAGGGGTTTGAGGGGTTTCAGGGGTCCAGGGGTTTAGGGGTTTAGGGGTTTTATGGGTTTGAGGGGTTTGAGGGGTTTCAGGGGTCTAGGGGTTTAGGGGTTTACGGGTTTAGGGGTGTAGGGGTTTTAGGGGTTTAAGGGTTTAGGGGTTCAGGGGTTTTAGGGGGTGAGGGGTCTAGGGGTTTAGGGGTTTAGGGGTTTAAGGGTTTAGGGGTTTAGGGGTTTAAGGGTTTAGTTTTGGGGTTGAGGGCTTAGGGGCTTAGGGGTTTAGGGGTTTAGGGTTTGAGGGTTTAGGGGCTCAAGGGTTTAGGGGTTCAAGGGTTCAGGGGTTTCGAAAGAGTGCCGGTCCTTTAGGTCGTTTCGAGTGAGGGCAAGCCTCAGAAGCATGATGGGAGGTGTGGGTATTCGGGCAGGGTGGGTTTAGGGTTTAGGGTTTAGGGTTTAAGGTTTAGGGTTTAGGGTTTGGGGTTTGGGGTTTGGGGTTTGGGGTTTGGGGTTTGGGGTTTGGGGTTTAGGGTTTAGGGTTCAGGGTTTACACATCAGCATCTCCAGTCTAAGCATTCGCCCGCCAAGCAACTTATCAAGTGACCCTCGAGCCCATTACTCCCACAACAGTAGCAACTATTTAACCCTACTCGACCCCTGAACCCGAAAGCCCAAGCCCACTAGCCAGTGAACCCTGAATTCCAAATCCCAAGCCTCGAACCCTAAGCCCTGAGCCCTAAACCCTAAACCCCGAATCTAGGCCCCAGCCCTAAATCTAAACCCAAAGTAGTCTAGGCCCTGAAAACTAAATCTAGGACCTGAACCTTCAATCTAGCTCCTGAAACCAACAAAAAAGTTATGCACGCGCACGAAGGTTTTTGCACAATGCCGACAGGGAGTTTCGGTTCACCTGTATCCCAAAACACCTACACTCTGTAAGAGTTCCTGAAAATGATTTCCTTATACCGGCCCTGAAAAACTAGCTTGCGTGTGCAAGGGCCCGAGATATTCTCCACCCTAAGCCCTAAACTCTAGACCCTAAACTGCCTAAACTGCCTAAACCCTAAACATTAAACCCTAAACTGCCCACACCCTAAACCCTAAACCCTAAAGCCTCAAGCCTAAACCGTAAACTGCCCAAACCCTAAACCCGAAACCCTAAACCCCAAACCCTAAACCCTAAACCCTCCGTAAGCATCAGCAAGCGGCCTGCGCAACGTGGCCGCCGACGCCCAGGATGCCGGAAGCTCCTCGCCACGTCTCTGAGGTTAAGGGTTTAGGGTTTAGGGTTTAGGGTTTAGGGTTAAGGCTTAGGGTTTAGGGTTTAATTCTTAGGTTTAGGGTATAGCCATCGTCGAGGCACTGACTTTCTATCGTTTGGGGTTTAGGGTTTAGGACTAGGGTTTAGGGTTTAGGGTTTAGGGTGTTTAGGGCTTAGGGTTTCATTGTGCTGCGTGGGTGTTAGAGACTTGGAGATTGGGGACTTTAGGGACTTTGGGGGGGGGGCTTTAGGGACTTGGGGGTTTAGGGACTTGGGGTTTAGGTTGAGGGACGGGGTTCTTGGGGTAGCTACAGGGTCCCTGCGCATGGGCCCTTCAAAGGGGGACCCCTTATAGACCCGCTACATACCCCATATACCCCGAGGGCGCATACCTCAGAACCCTTTTAGAGGCGGTCAGGGACCATGTTTTTGGGGTTAAGGGAGACTTGAACCAAAAAACCGGAAAAGGGTACCACTGGGCTAGCAAGACCCCGAACCCTCAACCACTAAACCCTCAAACCGACCCAAAGAAGGCCTTGAGGTTGTTCTGTTTCAGGCTCAGACTCCTCAGGCTCCTTGGGGGCGTTGGGGTTTTAGAGGAGTAGGGGTTGGGGTTAGGGTTGCTAGTAGGGTTTACGGTGCAGGGTTTAGGGTTTAGGGCTTAGGGGTTAGGGAGGGTTCAGCTTGTTGGCTGAAGGTTCAGACCAGACCCCTGGAATCGAGTAAGAGCCCCCTTATGGATAGCTGCCATGCCAGCTATGCCCGTTGAATGGACTCGGGTCCTGAAACCTTGCAGTAAACCATCTAAACTACCTAAGTACCACCCCAACTTTTAAAACGCAAAGCCCTTAACCCCCAAAATCCCTGAAACCTGAACCCTTCTCTTTTTTGGAAACTTAAGACCTACATCTTATATCTGGGCACAGAAGTAGTGCACAGGACACAGTTATTTGTTCGGTTGTGACGGCTACCCCTCCTCCCATTTCACTCAACACAGACCTAGAGCCTGATATGATCTGTGTGGTCTTCGTGCCCCAACACACTAGCAAGCAAGTTTATAGTTTAGGGTTTGCCCTAAACCCTACACCCTAAACTCCAAATCCTAAACCCCAAACCCTAAACCCTAAACCCTAAAGGGTCTAGCGTTTTAGGGGCTCTTTCACTTGGCTGCAGGTTCCACCGGCCATGAGCTTTCGTACACAAGCGACTGATGAGCGAACGCGGCTTTAGGGCTTGGGGGAACTGAACCAAACTCGGAAAAACGGTATAAGGGTGACATCCTACCCTTAAGCCGAGTAATGAGCCCCGAGGGCCGCAACCCCAAGCCCTAATGTTAGAATCCCATTTTTAATTGGGGTGGTAATACTAAAAATCGCCGGGCCAGAGGGGTCCAGCCGAAGACTACTTTCCATTACGGGAGGTTTTCGGGCCGATGTATGTAAACAAGTCTATTTTGGGGTGTGCGATGATAATAATAAAGGGTGGTAATTATAAAATTCTGCCTGCCTGGAATGGAAAATTTTACTGAGAATCGCTTAAGAGTTCCATGGCAGAGAAGACTTTTCAGCTGAGCTGGCTTGAAAGAGCTCCGAGGCTCAGTCTTTAGAGAAGCAGATCTCGTTTGAGAGTGCTTGTCTTCTGAGATTGCTGCAGCTCCAGAGCTGCGAGAAACTGCTGTTTCAGGGCTGTTTCTTCAGAGAAAGCAGGTATCAGGTGCCTTTTGAGGTTGCTGCAGCTCCCAGAGGCTGAGAAAGAGAGCCTTGCTACGGAGGCCCCTGCTGTCAGAGCAGCACAGAAGCCGGGCAAGACTTACGGCTGCAGCTCCAGAGCTGCGAGAAACTGCTGTTTCAGGGCTGTTTCTTCGCAGAAAGCAGGTATCAGGTGTCTTTTGAGGTTGCTGCAGCTCCCAGAGGCTGCGAAAGAGAGCCTTGCTACGGAGGCCCCTGCTCTCAGAGCAGCACAGAAGCCGTGAAAGACTTACGGCTGCAGCTCCAGAGCTGCGAGAAACTGCTGTTTCAGGGCTGCTCCCTGAAGCTTAAGACTTCAGCCTTCGTGTCCTGGTCTAAGTCTCGCTTAAGACTTCAGCCTTCGGGTCCTGGAATTCAGGAAACCGGCAGAGGTCTGAAAGCTAGGTTTCCTTACTAAAATCCTTATCCGCCGGAGCTCGAAAACAAGTCCGGCAAGGGTACCCCCTTACGGGCCTCCAAAATGACAATAATAAAGGGTGGCAATAATAAATTCGGCGAGGAGGGGGGGGGAACCAAGAAGCCTTAAGTTTAAATGGCTTCCTGTAATTAAGTCTCAAGACAGGAGTCCCTTAAGATTAAGACTTCAGCCTTCGGGCCCTGGTCTAAGTCTCAAGACAAGAACCCCTGAAGCTTAAGACTTCAGCCTTCGGATCCTGGAATTCAGGAAACCGCCAGAGATCTGAGAGCAGGGTTTCCTTACCTAGAACCTCTTCAACAGATTGAGCTTCATCTCTCAAGCAAGAAGCACACGGAGAAGCTAAGCTGCCTCCAGACTGGTCTGCTGGGTCTGCTCTGACAGATGACCCCCCCCCCAGACCCCCAGACCCCCAGACCCCCAGACCCCCAGACCCCCAGACCCCCAGACCCCCAGACCCCCAGAATTCATTATTGGCACCCCGTCTTTTTTTCCACCCCTCCAAACCCCGGGGACCAAAACAAGATTTGGGGGGGGGGGGGGGGGTTATTAAAGGGACCCTAACATTAAACCCAAACCCCTAAAACTCTGCAACCCTGAACCCCCCCAATCATAATTACTGGGAATACACTTCCTAAGGCTCTGAACCCGAACGCTGGAACTCCAAAACCCCTAAAAACCCCGAACCCTAAAGCCAAAACCCCCTGAAACCCCTGCTTTCAACCAACACCGCAGAAGGCCATATGGGCAGTTCTCTACGTTAGGGCTCCCTTTTGGGTACCCTCAAAAAGGCCCCGTACCATAATAGGAGCCCTACAAGGGACAACGCTAATCCCCCACTCCCTGAACCAAAATGAAATAGACCCTAAACCCTAAACCCTACTGAAGCTCTAAACCGAGCGTCCTCAGAAGGCCCAAGGACGCCGGCAAGGGCTGTGGCATCTGCCTCCAGTGCTAGGTGCTGAGGTTTAGGGTTTAGGGCTAGGGTTTAGGGTTTAGGGCCAGGGTTTAGGGTTTAGGGGGATTTAGGGTTCAGGGTCTCATTTTGCATAATATCTGTAGATACGTATACGTATATAATTGGGATCAAACTGCTGAAGGGTAGGCGGCCCTAAACCCTAAACCCTAAACCCTAAACCCTAAACCCTAAACCCTAAACCCTAAACCCTAAACCCTAAACCCTAAACCCTAAACCCTAAACCCTAAAACCCTAAACCTACCCCCCCCCCCCCCCCCCATTGCAGGGCTTTTTGGAGGAAGGAGGAGGTCGAGGTTTCGCGGTTCCGTTGGGGTTGAGGGCTTCGGAATCGCATCTTGGCTTTGCCTGGAGTTAATGGCAGGGTTTAGGGTTTAGGGTTTAGGGTTCAAGGACACACCCTACAAACCTATAAACCCGATAAACCTAACAAACCTTACAAACCCTTAACCCGTCACCTAAATCGTCAATTCAGCTCAAGCCGTATCTCGCCTTTTCAGCTAATCCCTAAACCCTAAACCCTAAACCCTAAACCCCTGACCCCTAACCCCCTAAACACTAACCCCCTAAGCCCCTAAACCCCTGAGCCCTACACCTGGGCGTAGAGAAAGCCTCGCACGTGCAGCCACTATAGCCCCAGAGCCCTATAGCCCTAGAATCTTATAACCCTGAACCCTAAACCCTAAACCCTAAACCCTCGACCCTAAAGCCCTACAACCCTATCTCCTCATCTCGAGGTGGATTAGGGCCTTGTGGTCCCTGCTGCTTGGCTCACAGCTTTGGGGCTTTGGGGCTTCGGGGCTCTGAAAGGGTCTGGTCTAGGGTTGAGGGTTGAGGGTGTTTAGGGCCCCTTACAGGGTTTAGGGCCGTTTCGGGGCTTTAGGTCTATAGAGGCTGTACGGGGTGTACAGGGTTTTCGGGAGCTTAAAGGGTTTCGGGTTCTGGCTTCAGGTTTAGATTTGGAGGGTGTAGGGTTTGGGGGGCCTAGGGTTTTGGATTCTAATGTGTAAGGTTGACGTCACTTAGCAGGGTTTAGGGTTGGTTTTACTCGCCCTGTTTTGGGATTTGGGGGGGGGGGGAGCTGTACGTTACATAGCTGGTACTTCTACAGGGCCTTTCGGGCTGTGGAGCTTCCCGAAACCCGAAAACCCTAAACCCTAGACAGTATCTTTAGGTTTCACAGTTGGGGCATGTGAGGCACAGCCCGTGCTCTGGATCCCCTTACTTCAGTTCAGGACTTCTGCCCTAAGCCTCAAAACCCTAGGATTTGAGACACCAGAACCCTTCGTAGGAGGTACCAGTCCCTCAGCAGGAGGGCCCTTGTAGCTTTTCGGTAGAGCCTATGGGGGCTCTGATGTCGAAACAGCTCCACATTGGCACCCCTGTAGCCGAAAGCCCAGAATATAAAACCTCAGCCACAGACCTCTTGCAGTGGTTTACCCTCAGGGTCCGTGTACCTATATAGTAAAACCTTGGGCGCTAAAGCTACTATATAGGAAGCCCTTTTCTGGCCCAAGCATATTATGTGTACTATAGGGGTCGGAATAAGTACTAGAAGTATTCCCTTATGGTTCCTGTATAGTTGTACTATAATAACCCCCCAAAAAAAACCTATTCTAATTATGAAGGTCCCCGTATTAGGTACGTGGAACCTGTGGGTTACTTGGAGGTTCATGGTACTTAATAACCAAACATAACTGCACTTACAACAGAACTTATAACGACCATATTAGGGCACTTAAGGGGCTTATAGTGGGTTATCAGTACGGTTATTATTGGTTAACAAGTACCCCTAAACCCCAAACCCCAGGACCCCAAACCCCAAACCCCAACAAAGAGTTTGTCAGTACCATGGACCTCCAAGTAGGGTTTTAGCCTGGAGGCGTGTTTTCCAGATCCAGATCACGGAGCTGTGGGAGGAGGCCAAGCGATGCAGGAAGCGGGCTTGTGATCCTTAGCAAGTCTTCCACAAAACCTTAGGAACGGTTTAGGGTTTAGGGTTTAGGGTTAGGGTTTAGGGTTTAGGGTTTAGGGTTTAGGGTTTAGGGTTTAGGGTTTAGGGTTTAGGGTTTAGGGTTTAGGGTTTAGGGTTTAGGGTTTCGGGTTTAGGGTCTATAGGTCTAGGGTTTAGGGTTTAGGGTTTAGGATCTTGGTGCTTCCTGATTTAGGGTTGTAGGGGGTGGTCAGTAGGCCCCGACCGATCAAGGCTTTTTTCAGATCCCTCACAGACCAGCTATGGCAAGGATGCGCCAAGGCGAGCTGAAACCCACGCAGACATATGGGGGTTTACGATATTCGGGGCACCTTATTGGGGTCCTTACTATAAGGGAAGCGTCCTATTTTCGGAAACCGAAAACTGGGGTCTATATTAGGGGTCCCTTGCTTTTGCAAACCCGCATGTCTACAGTAAGGGTAGTTGCATGGTCCCTTAATTATGGGCTCTTAACTCTTAACTATGGACGCTTATATATGCCTTATATACAACCCAAGGCCCATGGAACTACCCTTAGCAACCCTAAACCCTAAACCCCAAACCCCAAACCCCAAACCCTAAACCCTAAACACATGAAGGTGCCCGCCCCCAAGTGGGAAGGGAGCGCACTACGAAGGATTCTGTGACAAGCCCGAGATTTGAGCGGTCCAACCTCACGGGCAATGATGATCCCTAAGCCCTAAGCCCTAAGCCCTAAACCCTAAACCCTAAACTGGCTTAGGGTTTAGGTCTTAGGGTTGTTGGGGCACCTTAACCGCCTAAAACCTGCATTTTTTGTAGGCTATGATAACGAAGTACCCCTGAGAGGGTTCTTAGGTAACCTACAAGAACTAGGCTTTGGGTTCTTCCGGTAGGTTTTACTCCAGGTTTAGGCTTTCTTCGACAACTTGCTAGCCCAGCAACCACACTATAATGAGGCCATCCTTTTTGGGGGTCGGCTACTTCATAAGGCAACCCAGGTAAAGGGTAATTACCACTGGGCTACCAAGACACCCTAAACCCTAAGCCCTAAACCCTAAACCCTCAACCCTCAACCCTAAACCCTAAACCCTAAACCCTAAACCCTAAACCCTAAACCTAGCCTGAACCCTAAACCCTACAGGCTCAGGATCGCCCATTTACCGGGGCTTCGGTCTGCCCTAAACCCTAAACCCCCTTATGGGACTACCCTAAAGCCCTAAACCCTAAAACCCTACAACCCTAAACCCTTCTTGATAAACCCCACAAGATAAAACCCTAGACCCTAAACCCTGAAACCCTGAAACCCTGAAACCCTGAAACCCTAAACCCTAAACCCTAAACCCTATAGGCCCCAAACTGCCTCACATGCAAAGACCGCGCGGGTACCGGTTGAAAACGGGGCGCGCGGGTAGCTCTGTGAATTTCAGGAAAGACGAAGGGATCCTTCAAGAAACCAGGTTCATGGTTCCAAGTAATGTTGCACCCGCTTTAGTATCGGCCCCCTCTTTAAAGACAATTTGGCTGAATTATTCTGGACACCCTGACTGTTTGGGAGTCCCTCTTTAAAGACAAACGGCTCCCGAAATCCGGATTGTTTTTAAGGGTTTGGGGCATGTTTCGGCCCGGAGGCTCCGGCTTAAAGCCGGGCCTTATGAATTTAAAGCCGGCCTTGTGATTTTAACGGCCGACCTCCTGAAAAACCAACCGGCCCGAAACCAATATTTTTCTTTAAGGAAACCATTTGAAAAAATTGCACCCATCAATCCGACAAGGGGGTGGTCCAGGGGCCCCCTCCGACCCCCAATAATGGGACTGATTCGGGACCCTCTTTAATGTCCAGGCCCCGGCCCGGAGCCCCGATGTTGGATGCCGGGCTGTGTGGGCTTAAAGCCGGGCCTTTATGAATTTAAAGCCGGGCCTTAGGATTTCAAAGGCCGACCTCCTGAATTCCAACCGGCCCGAAACCAATTTTTTCTTTAAGGAAACCATTTGAAAAAATTGCCCCCATCACTCCGACAAGGGGGTGGTCCAGGGGCCCCTTCCGACCCCCAATATTGGGACTGATTCGGGACCCTCTTTAATGTCCAGGCCCCGGCCCGGAGCCCCGATGTTGGATGCCGGGCTGTGTGGGCTTAAAGCCGGGCCTTTATGAATTTAAAGCCGGGCCTTAGGATTTCAAAGGCCGACCTCCTGAATTCCAACCGGCCCGAAACAAATATTTATCTTTAAGGAAACCATTTGAAAAAATTGCCCCCATCAATCCGACAAGGGGGTGGTCCAGGGGCCCCTTCCGACCCCCAATATTGGGACTGATTCGGGACCCTCTTTAATGTCCAGGCCCCGGCCCGGAGCCCCGATGTTGGATGCCGGGCTGTGTGGGCTTAAAGCCGGGCCTTTATGAATTTAAAGCCGGGCCTTAGGATTTCAAAGGCCGACCTCCTGAATTCCAACCGGCCCGAAACCAATATTTTTCTTTAAGGAAACCATTTGAAAAAATTGCCCCCATCACTCCGACAAGGGGGTGGTCCAGGGGCCCCCTCCGACCCCCAATAATGGGACTGATTCGGGACCCTCTTTAAAGTCCAGGCCCCGGCCCGGAGGCTCCGAATTTAGAAAAAGCCAATGGATCCCTTTTAAATTCATACAAACTCATCCCGGACCCCTTTTCGATTCGCGCGGCTCCCTTTTAAATTCATATAAGCTCATCCCGGACCCCTTTTCGATTCGAGGGATCCATATGAATTTAAACGGGATGAGCTTATATGAATCTTCTACTTGGGTACCTGACTCTTCCACTTCCCCAGGAAGGATTCACACGCCAAGCAACTTGATGTTCTGCAGCCGTAGGAACTCCAAGTGAGACAGCTGACCCACCTCCGGGCGTGTGGTGACGGGGACTTTGAGGGGGGGGGGGGCTTAGGGTTTAGGGCCGTTTAGGGTTTAGGATCTAGGGTGTAGGGTCTGGGTCTAGGAAAGCTTGGGATTTCAACCAGTTGAAGCTGAAAGAGCAAGACAAGGTCAATCAAGAATCTGGGTTGCGGGTTTAGCCCAGCGCCTCGGAAAGCCACCGCCCCAGAATTTCGTACTTTAGAACCTGGGCTTTCTTAAACAAATTGAAACTTTAGGGTTTAGGGTTTAGGGTTTAGGGTTTCCCCAAAAGGGGTCGGACGAGGATTCAGAACTGCCCACCTCCTCAGGCAGGTCCGCCGTCATCATGGGCACCGAGTCTTCTGCAGCGAAGGGTTGCATGCACCCGAAACCCTAAACCCTAAACCCTAAACCGTAAACCCTAAACCCTAGCCCTAAACCCAAAACCCTCAACCCTAAACCCCAAGCCTAAACCTGAAACGTAAGGATCGTTTGGGCAACTTTTGGGGGGCAGTGGGGGAGGGTCTAGGGGGGCAGTTCTCTGAGGCAGGATCCCTCACGGGTTGAGGGAGCTAGGTTTAGGGATAAGGTGCAAGCAACCTGCCCTGCAGAAGAACTCTTGGGTTTAGGGTTTAGGGCTTCGGGTTTTAAGGTTTAGGGTTCGGGGCTTAATTTTGGGTAGCACGAAGTGTACACTTTAGGGGTTATATAGGGTCTTAATTTCCCCCTTCTTTGGGGGGTTACCCAAGCAAAGTATAGCCCGAAGTATACACTAAGATCTTAGAGTCCTTGGCAAATTGTATGTCTGTTGTTTGGGTGGGGGTCAAAAATTGGTGGGTTGGTTGGAGTATAGCCCAAAGTACACACTAAGATCTTAGTAAGATCTGCGTACGGGTTCGGGGGGCCCCAAGAAAGGAGACCCAATCTGGAGAAGTGCCCAGGCGGGATGTCGAGAGTTCAAGGAACAGTTAGGGTTTAGGGTTTAGGGTTTAGGGTTTAGGGTTTAGGGTTTAGGGTTTAGGGTTTAGGGTTTAGGGTTTAGGGTTTAGGGTTTAGGGTTTAGGGTTTAGGGTGTAGGGTTAAGCTTTCGGATGGTTAAGACTAAGGCTTTTTTAGAGCTTAGGGCGGCTTCAGGGTGTTTAGGGTTCAGGGTTTGCGATGCAAGTGCGAGGAAGAGTCGGTCGTCTAACAAGAATACCACAGACAGACGTTTAGGGTTTAGGGTTTAGGGTTTAGGGTTTGGGGTTTAGGGTTTAGGGTTTAGGGTCCCTAAACCCCAAACACCCTGAAATGCCCTCTTAGGGTTTATGGCTTCAGGGGTTCGCGTTTAGGGTTTACAACCCTAAACCCTAATGCCCTCAAGCCCTAAACCCTGAACACCAGCCACGGTTCTGGCTGCTGGATTCGGACTGAGGGTTTTTTCGGGCTTCTGGGGTTCGACGATGATAAGTGTTTAGGGCTAAGGGTTTAGGGTTTAGGCTGTTTTTGGTTTTAGGGTCGAGGGTTTTGGGTACAGACCCCCTCCCCCCCCCCCCCCCCCCCCAAATAGTAGGGTCCCTGTTCGCTACTTGAGGACCCCGTAATGTAAATAAAAAAAAACAAATGGCTTAGGAGCTTAAGATACTGAAAGCGTGAGGCTTAATCCCCTCCCCCTAATATTAACCCCTCCTACCCCTAATATAAAAGCCCCCCAATATACTATAATTTATAACTATAACGGGTGGTATTTAATATTAGGGGGTAAAGGGGGGGTTTAATATTAGGGGGAGGGGATTATAAGGGCAATTCGAAGAAAGAACCTAGAAGAAAGTAGGTTTATAAGGCCTGCAGTAGGGTTTAGGGTTTAGGGTTTAGGGTTATGGTTTAGGGTTTATGGTTTTTTTTTTAGGCCCCACCCCCCCAATAGTAGGATCCCTGATCGGTTCCCCAGATGGTAAACAAAAGAAACAAATGGTTTAGGAGCTTGAGGCTTAAAGAGCATTTTCGAAGAAAGAACCTACAAGAATGTAGGCTTAGGGTCCCTGCAGTAGGGTTTAGGGTTTAGGGTCCTTATCTCATTCCACCCTAAACCAGAGCGCAGATGAGAGACTCTGGCGTATCACGGACACGAACGTCAACCACGGCAAGGACCAGAATGCCCGTGGTATCGAGCCTGCACTCAGAGGGTTTGGGGTGTGGGGTTTGGGGTTTAGGGTTGAGGGAAAAGATAGGAATGAACCCTCAATGGAGGTGATACACGACATTGCGCGAACCTTTTCTATGGGCGTCTTGAGCCAAAGTTTCGTTTCGGTGTGAAACTGTTAAGATTGCTCCTAGCATGACTGTACAAGCGAAGTGTGCAAAGAGAGAGCCTTCTAGAGAATCCTCTACGGCCTTTAGTTTCCCCTGAGGGCAGCAAGGCCACAACAGGGTACTTTCTACTGCAAGGCTGCTATGCAGTTCTACGCAGTTTGGCTCGAGATTCTTCTACTTAGGGCTTCAAAAACGGGAGCGAACCCTTCGACCTTTCAATTTCGAATTGGGCATGCCTCTAGCAGGAACATAGCATGCCACAGCTTGATCCAGGGAGGCGTTCTAAAACCCTAAACCCTAAACCCTAAAGCAGATACCTGAACACCCGGGGTTGTTTAAGATTTGGCTCCAGGGGGATGGAGGGGGGGCTCAGCCCCCAAATCGCTTGAGGGGTTTAGGGTTCCGGGTTTAGAGTTTGAACCCTAAACCCTAAACCCTAAACCCTAAACCCTACTTACCTCCCCCGCTCCCCTGCCCCTTCTAAAACCAAGACCTCAAACCTCACTCCAAGTCCCCAAACCCTGCCCCTGGCTTCCGGTCTTTGACGCGGGGGTGGGGGTTTAGGGTTTAGGGTTTAGGGTTTAGGGTTTAGGGTTTAGGGTGTAGGGTGTAGGGTTTAGGGTTTAGGGTTTAGGGTTTAGGGTTTAGGGTTTAGGGTTTAGGGTTTAGGGTTTAGGGTTTAGGGTCTAAACCCTAAACCCTAAACCCCTGCAGGGTTTGAGAGGTCTGGGGTGTGAGCCCCTCACGGCAGACCTGTGAGGCCACAACTCCACAGCTGAAGCTTCCGCAGCTGCGTCAGATTGCCTTGTGAGGGCCAGGGGAAGAATGGAGGTTACATCTCAGGGCTTTAGGGTCAACCCCCCAAGCCGTAAATCCTGAACCCCTAAACCTTAAACCCTAAACCCTATACCCTAAACCCTAAACCCTTGGGAGTTTAGTAGTGTATCAACTTCAGGGCTGAAGGCACTTTAGGGGTTTAGGGTTGTAGAGCTTCAGGTCTTCCAGTCTGGCCCCAACCTGAGAGTGGTTTAGGGTTTAGGGTTTAGGGTTTAGGGTTTAGGGTTAGGGTTTAGTGTTTAGGGTTTAGGGCCTTCTTCACGATGCACAAACATACTTGGTTCTGGGCTATCTAAGAATCCTGTCAAGAGTTTTCCACCCTGAGCAAGCCCCCTTAAACCCTATGCGGCAAGCCCTCGACTCTAAGCCGAGATCCCTAATTTCTACCCCGGTTTAGGGTTGAGGGTTTAGGGTTGAGGGTTGAGGCTTTAGGGTTTAGGCTGAACTCTATACCACAGCTGCGCATAACAGCTAGGTACCCCAGCATAATTAGCCCCCGACTCTTCCGTCCAAAACAGCTGAAACAATAAACGCCTCCGAAGTCATGAAGGAATCTTTCCTCTGGTTTCAGACGCTGTTCCCTTAAGTAAAAGACCCTGAACCTTGGTTTTAGGGTTGCAGAGTTTAAGGTTTAAAACCCTCAACCAGAAACCCTAAACCCTAAACCCTAAACCCTAAACCCTAAACCCTAAACCCCTAACCCTAAACCCTAAACCCTAAACCCTAAAACCCCAAACCCTAAACACGAAACCCAAAACCCCCAAACCCCCACATCGGTGCCCAGGGGCCGATCGATGCTGGGAGCGTGTAGGCCGATGTGTCGTTTTCGCAGGGTGGAGATCTGTTCAGGGAACCCCGTACGGTTTAGGGTTTAGGGTTTAGGGTTTAGGGTTTCGGGTTTAGGGTTTAGGGTTTAGGGTTAAGGGTTAAGGGTTTAGGGGTTAGGGTTTAAGGTTTCGGGTTTGGGCTTTAGAGCTTAGGGCTCAGGGTTTAGGACGTAGGGCTCAGGGTGTATACGTTTAGGGTTTAGGGTTTGGGCTTTAGGGCCTCGGGATCAGGGTCTAGGAAGAAGGGTTCAGGGCTTAACGTTTAAGGTTTTGGGCTTGGGCTTTAGGGTCGAGGGTTCAGGGTTTAGGAAGTGGGGTTCAAGGTTTATACGTTTATGAATTATATAGGGTTTGGGCTTTGGGGTTTAGGGTTCAGGGTTTAGGAAGTAGGGTTCCGGGGAATAAGCGAGGCTATGCCGACCTTAAACCTCAGTGGATTTGAGGGAACGACCTAGAGGCTTAGAACCTGGAGTTGAAAAGCTATATCGCCGAAGCTGGGCTATCCTAAATTTGAGCCGATTGCTTCAAGATCCTGACAACCTAAACCCCGAAACCCTAAACCCTAGGCTGGACTAGGGTCCGCGAAGACCCTCTTCCGGAAGGACCCTAAACCCTAAACCCGAAATCCTGAACCCTAGACAGGGTCAGGGCTTCAGGGGAAGGTTGAGGCTGTGGTGCCTAGGGGTTCTAGGGTTTTAAGTAGGTTTCGGGATGCTTGGACTATGCCCTAAGCCCTAAGCCCTAAGCCCTAAGCCCTAAGCCCTAAGCCCTAAGCCCTAAGCTCTAAGCCCTAAGCCCTAAGCCCTAAGCCCTAAGCCCTAAGCCCTAAGCCCTAAGCCCTAAACCCTAAACCCTAAGCCCAACACATTTCGTTGTAGGCTGAAGAAGGCCCTACAGGCCCAGAGCTGGTCCAAACAAAACACCATCAACCACCCTAAACCCTAAACCCTAAACCCTAAACCCTAAAGCTTAAACCCTAAACCACCCAACCTGGAGTCTAGGCTCTGTAGGGGTTTCGGGTCTAGAGTCTAGGGTTTAGGGTCTCTAGGGTCTAGGGTCTCTGTCTCGGGTTTAGGGTTTAGGGTCTCGAGCGTTTAGGGTTTAAAAAAGCTTCTAGGGATTCTAGGGTTTAGGGTTTAGGGCCTTAAATCTTGCCCCCATGCACCCCCTACACCCTGCCGCATCCGAGGGTCCGTGAGGCTGCGCAGCATCTTAAGCTCCCCAATGCAATCGGGCAGCGGGCCCTGGATCGGGCGTAGCTACTTGGAGGGGTTTGGGGTTTATGGTTTAGGGTTTTAGGCTTTAGGGGTGCTTATAACCCCACCTATAAGTCTACTTATAACCTACTTAGGGGACTTAGGGGGTTTGTGAATGTACAGCTATGATTGGGGGAATAGGTACCCTGAACCTCCAAGTAGACCCAAGAGTATAGGGTTTAGGGTTTAGGGTTCAGGGTTTAGGGTGACCCCAGAGTAACCTAGGACCAAAAAGGGGGCCTTTGGCCTAAAGGGGGTGTATGAGAGAACTCCAAACCCTAAAAAGGGAAGCAGGGCCGATGGATCCTGGTCAGGGTGTAGGATTGAGGGCTTGCAGGGTTTAGGGTTTAGGGTTTAGGCTTCGCAGGGTTAGGGTTTAGGGCGGGCTGAGAGTTGAGGGTTTCAGGGTCAAGGGTTTAGATTTTAGCCGTTTCTTAGGAATTGCAGTACCCAAAAAAAGGTAAAAAAAGTCATTCCCAAGACTCCCTAAGGCCAGGATTTTTTTAACCTTGGACCTTAAGGATGCCCGTTTTGGCTTTTTTTCGGGGCCCTTTGTAACGAAACTTAAAGTATTCGGAGGATATGAAGCAGGGTATATATTTCTTGTACCCCCAAAAGGACACCAAATATATACACTCACCTATATTAAAAAGGAGCCTTATATACACTCACCAAAAACAGAAATATAAATCCTGCTTCATATGAAGCCGGAACCTTTGGGGGGGGTGCGACCTGAGGGTGCGAGTCTTACTCTCCCTTGATCTGAGAAGAGGCCTGGCAAGTCATTCTGTGGATCCTGCCCTAAACCCTAAACCCTAAACCCTAAACCCTAAACCCTAAACCCTAAATCCTAAACCCTAAACCCTAAACCCGAAAACATGAAGACCCTGAAGCCTAAACCCGGGCCTCCAAAACCCAGACCTCCCCGACTCTAAAGCCCCAAGAACCACAGTCTTATCTACACTGAAAACAACATCTTTACCACGCAAAAGCCCGAACCCAAAAGCCCTAAGGCCCTACACCTTCCGCCTAAACTGCTGAAACCTTACACCCGAAGACCCTAAACTGTCATCGGCTCAACCAAATGCGCTCTTGAGCAAACACATCGGGAGCTAGTTGACCGCATGCACAAGCATCCTAGACAATAACACACAACCCTAAACCCTAAACCCTAAACCCTAAACCCTAAACCCTAAACCCTAAACCCTAAGCCCTAAACCCTAAACCCTAAACCCTAAACCCTAAACCCCTGCAGATGAAGCCTGAAAGCCTCGACCCGCAAGCCTGACACCCTTAGACCTCTTGAATCTAAGGTTGGAACCGTGGGCCCTTGGTATGGTCTCTTACCCTTGTTTAGGGTTTAGGGTTTAGGGTTTAGGGTTTAGGGTTTAGGGCTTAGGGTTTCGGATCCGATTTATGGGGCCTTACTAGGGGTTTTCAGTGAGCATCTTCACGTGTATCCTCTCACCCGCCACAACATTTGGTAGCCATAAGTTGTGTCAGTTCATGGAGGAGTGGCTTTTCTTTAGGCGCACCCTATAAAACCTGCACCCTCCCCCCCCCCCCCCGAAAAAAAAAAAAAAAACACACACACACACACACACACACAAACAACCAAAAAAAAAAAACTGTCCCCAAAATCCCTGTACACCTGACCACATCCTAAACCCTGAACCCTAAACCCTAAACCCTAAACCCTAAACCCTAAACCCTCTGAAGCCCTGCTTGGGCTTCGGGGTCTCTAAGCTCAGAGGCTGGGCCTTCACTGTGTTGGCTTGCAGCTCTTGCAGCCAGGTGAGCTTGCCTGAGGTTCGTGGTACTTAGGGTTTAGGGTTTAGGGTTTAGGGTTTGGGGTTTGGGGTTTGGGGTTTGGGGCGTAGGCATTAATAATTACAACAGGGTTCTGGGGGGGTATTATAGCATATTTACAAAGGGAGCATAAGGGAATACCATTGGTAACCAGTCGGACCCCACAATTCGATGGTCCGGGGTGGATCAGGGAGGATTTAGGGTTTTGGACTTTAGGGTTTGGGGTTTGGGGTTTAGAGTTTCGGGTTTGGGGTTTTGGCGTTTTGGGGCTCAGGGTTCAGGGCTTCGGGTTGGTCATGGGGGTTGTCGGGGCTTTAAAGGCGTTAAAGGGTGTTGAGGGGTGTAGGGCACTTGCTGAGGTTCAGGGGTTTCATTGTTTAGAGGCACTTTCAGGGTTCGTTTTTCCCTTTTGTTACGGTTGCCTAAACCCTAAACCCTAAACCCCAAACCCTAAGCCCTAAGCCCTAAACCCTCGCGGTTCGCGGATTTCAGGGTTTAGTTGCTTTGGCCCCTAAACCCTAAACCCTAAACCCTAAACCCTAAACCCTAAACCCTAAACCCTAAACCCTAAACCCTAAACCCTAAACCCTAAACCCTTGGGGTGACCCCTGGGATGTCAGGCTGATTGACTTACTTCCTGGCAGGGAGGTGGGCATGCAGGAAAGTGGCCTTCAACCCTCAACCCTCAACTCTGGAGTTTAGGGTTTAGGGTTTTCGGGTTTCGGGTTTAGGGTTTAGGGGTTAGAGTTTAGGGTTTTAGGGTTTAGGGTTTAGGGGTTTAGGGGTTTTAGGGTTTTAGGTTTTTAGGGTTTTGGGTTTCTAGGGTTTGGACCCTAAGCCTGGAATCCTAAACCCTGGACCCGACAGTCGAATTCCCTACCAGGCTCTACCAGACAGGGCAAAATCCCGAGAAAAAACAAAAAAACCCTCTACAAGATCCTAAGGCCCATAACCCAAGATTCAAAAGCCCTAAACCCTAAATCCTTAACCCTTAACCCTTAACCCCAAACCCTAAACCTGTCCCTCAACAGTCTGTGCCTGCAGGCTCTGAGGGAAAGGTTTCAAGAGTTCAGAGTTCAGGGTTTACCAGGGCTTGGTTTTCTGTCGGTTATAGGATGTAGGGTTCGAGGGTTTGGTATCCTAAACCTCAGCCCTAAACCCGAAACCGTAATTAAGATCAGACGAGGATGGATTGAAGGTTGAGGGCTTCGAGTGCAGGATCAAAGAAAGCCGTGCAAACCCCAGCAAGCTCTGGACAACAACACAACACCCCAAAAAAGGGTTTAGGGTTTAGGCTTAGGGCTTAGGGCTTAGGGCTTAGGGCTTAGGGCTTAGGGCTTAGGGCTTAGGGCTTAGGGCTTAGGGCTTAGGGCTTAGGGCTTAGGGCTTAGGGCTTAGGGCTTAGGGTTTAGCCCTTACTACCTTTACAAACCCCTTGGGTTAACGAGAGCCACGAAAGCCCCCCTCTCACCCCTCAAAGATCCAACCCTAAACCCTAAACCCTAAGCCCTAAACCGTGGCAGGCCTCATCAGGGGCGGGGGGGGGGGGGGGGTGTAGGGAGGGTCGTTCAAGAGTTGCACCCCTCGCATTAAGCTTCAGTAGCCCTAAACCCTAAACCCTAAACCCCAAACCCTAACCCCTAAACCCTGAACCCCAGACCCTGCGACGGCATCAACTTTTTGAGGCTTTCGGGCAGGTACCTCCTTGGGAGTAGAAGTGAACCCAAAAACTGGGAGCATCGGCCATAGAATACAGTACCACATATCCTGTGGGAGCCCGCATTTAGTTTTTAGGGTTTAGGGTTAAGGCACAATAAGAGTAAACTAGGAATGAAAAGGGTGCCCTTGGCTTGTTGGGGCTCTTCGGGGAGCCTAAACACTAACAAAAAGGGGAAGAAGGGTCACCCTAAACCCTAAACCCTAAACCCTAAACCCTAAACCCTAAACCCTAAACCGACGAACCACAGATCCTTTTCGGGTTCGCTTGGTCCCAAAGGCAGAAAGCCCCTCCGGTGAGGATGGGGGCGCTTGGAACCCTACGTTATGAAGCCTTTGAAGGTTCAAGCTTTCGGGTTTAGGGTTACACCCTAGATCCTCTGAACCCTAAACCCTAAACCCTAAACCCTAAACCCTAAACCCTAAACCCTCAACCCTACCGTGGTGCAAGGTTGGGCTTCGGTAGGGTCGTTGGGCGTGTTCACACTGCAAGCCCCTTTAGGGAGGGTCCAGGGTTTAGTGTTTAGGGCTTTTGTAGGGTTGAGGGTTAAGTGGGTTCGAGACGCCACCCTCCGTAAACCCCAAACCCTCTAAACCCTGGAACCCTCACAGCAATCCCAAGACACCTTCCCTAACTCCTGAACCCTCACACGCCCAAGTGGCAAAGAGAAGCGGAAATTGTGCTCGGCCGGACCTGCAACAGCTCGCTGCCTTGAAGCTCCTGATTCGGCAGACGGTTCTGGGAAGATTCAGAGGCACGACCGGGACAATTCTCAAAGGTAGGACTTAGACTCGGAGATTCCTTGGACGACTGGGGCTTCTGCCCAATCTGGGACCAGGGCCACCAAGCACCGGCTCAATGGGAATTCCCTCTAGCCTCCCTGCAACTGACAAGCGCACCGACTGAGGGCGGCGCGGAACCAGACTAAACCACGCCTACTTATGAGGGCGGTGCAAAACTAAGTACTAAGCCAACTCAAACACACAAGAACGACCGACGGGCACTCCGTGGATTTAGACGCCGCTACTACGACTACGCGAGCCAACAAGATCCTTTCATCAAGGTGTAGCGTTTAGGGTTTAGGGTTTAGGGTTTAGGGTTCAGGGTTTCGGGTCTAGGGTTTCGGGTCGTCTAGGGCGCAGGGTTGAGGGCTTACTGGGGCTTGACATCGAAATCTGCCGAGGCATATAGGGGTTTAGGGTTTAGATTCTAGCAGTTTAGGATTTAAGGTTTGGGGTTTAGGGTTTAGGGCTTAGGGTTTCGAGTTTAGGGTTTAGGGGTTCAGTGTTTCATGGGCTGTAGGATCTTGGGGTTTAACGCTTAGGGCTTATGGTTCAGAGTTCCTAGACCCCAGGGTTAAAGGCTTTGGATTTAGGGCTACTTGGACCTGAATCCCACGAAACTACCTAAAAGCCTAAACCCTAAACCCCAAACGCCAAACCCTAAACCCCAAACCCTAAACCCCCAAACCCCCACAGGGCCCCCGGCTACGCCATCGAGACCCCCTTACTCACCGTGAACCCTGAACCCTAAACCCTAAACCCCCACAGGGCCAAGGCTCCGCCATCGAGACCCCCTTACTCACCCTAAACGCTAACTAAACCCTAAACCCTAAACCCTAAACCCTAAACCCTAAACCCTAAACCCTAAACCCTAAACCCTAAACCCTAAACCCTAAACCCTAAACCCTAAACCCTAAACCCTAAACCCTAAACCCTAAACCTAACCCTAAACCCTAAACCCTAAACCCTAAACCCTAAACCCTAAACCCTAAACCCTAAACCCTAAACCCTAAACCCTAAACCCTAAACCCTAAACCCTAACCCTAAACCCTAAACCCTAAACCTTAAACCCTAAACCCTTACTCTTGACCTTGGCACCCCTAATGTGCATTATGGGGATTGCAGAAGACTTCCTTATGCCCCGAATTCATTTCCCGGACCTCTGTAGGGTTTAGGGTTTGGCGGTTAGGGTTTAGGGTTTAAGGTTTACTACTCTTGGGCCATTGTTGGGAACCCTTGAAGGTTGGACACTGCCAGGAATCTGGGTTTAGATGAATCCCAACATGGAGACCAAGCCATGTTCCCCTAAACCCTAAACCGTAAACCCTAAACCCTGAACCCTAAACCCTTGTTCATTCTTGGATATTTCGCCGCAATCCCTAAGCCCGAAAGGCCCAAAGCCCTAAACCTTAAAACTTTAGGGTTTAGGGTTTAGGAGCCCTATCAGCCCAACACCCTACCTGGGACTCTATTTGCCTACAGTTTAGTGACACATTTATGTATAACCCTTAACACTGTAGGTCCCAGGTCCACGATCGCAAATTGGGGACCCCCAAAATGCCCCCCACCCCCCCCACCCCCCAAATAGTAGGATTCTATAATCACAAGGGACCCCAACCCCTAAAAAGCTCTCAAAATGCCCTGATTTTTCAAAAATAAAAAACACTGAGGTTTGGTTGCTACCGCAGCTCCCTAGCTGCCCTTTAACCATAATGGTAGGGTAGATAAGCCCCCTTCATTGTAGGGTAGTTGGGGGGTGCAGGTCAACCCTAAACCCTAAACCCTAAACCCTAAACCCTAAACCCTAAACCCTAAACCCTAAACCCTAAACCCTAAACCCTAAACCCCTTTGGTTGCTGCCGGAGCTCCAGGGCGCGCACCCGCCACCGATCCTGACCAAGTTAGGCTCCGGGCTGGCAAGGCAAGCTGCAAGTGAACCCCTAAAATTGGGGGTGCAACCCTAAACCCTAAACCCTAAACCCTAAACCCCAAACCCCAAACCCCAAACTCTAAACCCTACCCAAACCCTACCTAAACTTTAGGGTTTAGGGTTCAGAGTTTCTCTGCTACTTTCTCTGCGACCCAAGTCGCATACCTCGTGCGCAACCCTACAAAAACCCTCTAGGGCCCCATGGCTATATTATAGAAGCTTTGGATCAGTTACCCCACCTGTGAAATCCCGCCCTGAGGCTGCCCCAGGTTTAGGGGTTTAGGGATTTAGGGTTTAGGGATTTAGGGATTTAGGGTTTAGGGTTTGGGGATTTAGGGTTTAGGGGTTTAGGGGTTTAGGAGTTTAGGGGTTTAGGGGTGAAGAGACTTGGCCAAGTCAATGCTTCTTGGCTGCAACATCCGTCATGCATAGGGAAAAAAGGGGGGCTTTCCCGCAACCGTACATCTTACATTCTTGGCTGCACTCAGGAGGGTAGCTATAAATTAAACTTTTTGCTGCCTTAACAAGAAACCCAATAAACCCAAAAAAGGTAAGGATCTAAAGTTACAGTAAAGTACCACGAAGTACATCAAGACAGAAGCCGCAGCCCCCGGGCTCAAACCTAACCCGGGAGTAGGATTTGTGGAAGGGGACCGCCAGTCTTTAACCATGGCTTTAGCATGTTTGGAGGCTACATTCTGAAGAATGACGATCAAAGATTGCGCTTTCTGTGCGCTTCATGAAGCGGCTAGGATTTGATGGCTAACCCAAACAATCACAACCGTCGAGCTGCAGTGGTGATGACTCAAAAGCCGTACACTCTACCTTCTCTTAGGATAGGTACATGGTCCCTTAGTATGTTACCTGAAAGGGGCACCCCTTATATGCCCCGTATATACCCTACACAACCCAAGGGTTTTCAAGCAGGTATGGGACCCAACATCCTTCTGAACACTCAATTCAGGGGCGAAAGGCGGGACCCCTAGAAGGGACACTTCGTCTGATTCCCCTATATATACATATAACCCCATATATATATATAACCCCATATACATATATATATATATATATCTATATAGACCTGTTGTAGCCCCTATATACCTAAGTAATTAGCCCCCCAAATCACGCCTAAACGACCCCTAGGATCCCTTAAGCCCTAAAACCCGAAGCCCTAGACCCCTAAACCCTACACCAACCTTTCAAACCCTACACCCGAAACCCTACACTTGAGGGTTTAGGGTTTAAGGTTTAAGGTTTAGGGTTTAGGGTTTAGGGTTTAGGGTTTAGGGTTTAGGGACCCTTAACCCCCAAAATCCTGCACCCTACACCCTAAACCCTAAACCCTAAACCCTAAACCCTACTTGGGGAAAATGAAGTCCAGCCCCCCACCTGGACCCGGACGCACTTGACCTTGTTGGCCCACTCCGAGTTGCCTAGGCTCTTGCGAACGGGTTTAGGGTTTAGGGTTTAGGGTTTAGGGTTTAGGGTTTAGGGTTTAGGACTACAATTTGCCCAAAAACCCCTCATAACCCTCTTAAAAAAAAGAAGATGTTCTTCCTGATGAACGAAATTTCGTCGAGATTGTTGTCGTTTTATTCTCGATGGGGGGCCTTCAGCTATAGTAGCAGGAAATGTTCGTGCAGGGTTTACGGTTTCGGGAATAAGGATTAAGGAGGGGCGGTGGTGGTGGTGGTGGTGGTGGTGGTGGTGGTGGTGGTGGTGGTGGTGGTGGTGGTGGTGGTGGTGGTGGGGGCACCCCAACCCAAACCCTAAACCAAAGCCCTAAACCCTAAACCTAAGGCCCGAAACCCGGAACCTAAGACCCGAACTCCGAAACCCCAAACCCTAAACCCTGAATCTAAGCCCCAAACACGAAACCCCAAACCTAAACTCCAAACCCTAGATCCTAAACCCTAAACCTAAGCCCCAAACTCCAAACCCTACACCCCAAACCCTAAGCCCAGAACCCCAAACCCTTAAACCCCTAAAGCTTTGAGGCGTGTCCGGGTTGCAGATGTGGCGAAGGCTTGTCTTGTTGTCACCCTCGAAGACCTTTTAGGGTTAAGGGTTTAAGGGTACATATAAGGGTTTAAGGGTTTACGGGTTTAAAGGGTTTAAGTGGGTCTAGGGATTCAGGGTTTCAGGGTTTCAGGGTTTAGGGATTCAGGGTCTTAGGGTTTCAGGGTTTTATGGTTTAGGGCTGCACGCCGACCTAGACTTCGTCTACTTCCAAGGTTTCAAAGAGTCCTGAAAAATGCTTGGGGCTTCTTGGCCGATGATCGTGAAGCACCGGGTACTTGGAGGTTCATGGTACCTATTAACTAGTTATAACTGTACTTATAACTCACTTGTAAGCCCCTTAAGTGCCCTAATATGGTTATAAGTAAGGTTGTAAGTACAGTTCTAAGTAGTTAATAAATACCATGAAACTCCAAGTAGAAGAGTCGACCTGTTTTCCGGTTCGCGTCTTCTTGACGCCACATGTTGGGGTCAAAGAAGAGCGCAGTTGTGCTGGTACATCTCAGCCAGGGTGCTGTGAACACAGAAACCCTAAACCCTAAACCCTAAACCCTAAACCGTTTAAACCCTAAACCCTAAACCCTAAACCCTAAACCCTAAACCCTAAACCCTACAGCCCGACAGCAACTCTACAGCGGCCCAAACATAATCCTTAGATTCAGGGACCCTGAACTGCTAAGCCCCCAATCCTTTTAGCCCCTCAGCCCCTAAACCCTAAACCCTAAAACACCAGAACTTTAAGATTTCTCTCAGACTTCGGGCAAACTTGCGGCGGATACGACGGCAAAAATTGATTTGCTTACCGGTCGCGCTTCAGAGCTTTGGGCCCTGCAAAATCCCTTAAAGGGTATATATATATAATATAGGGCGCTAATTCCCTCATTCCCTACTAAGAACCAGGGGGTTTAAGGGCTTAGGGGTCTGCACCATCTTGAGGATTTAGGAATCGCAAGGGTTTCGACGAACGAGTTTTTAAATTTTACGGATTCTTTCATGGAGCCGCGTAACATACCTGGGGCTTTAGGGTTTAGGGTTTAGGGCTGGGCTTTAGAGGTTTTAGGGCTTTTGGTATCTAGGGTTCCAGGGAACCAGTCCACCTGCTGGGGGGTTATCTGATTGCAGTTGGCCCTTTTTCTTGACATCCGAACATCTGAGGGTAGTTACATGTACCCCTTATATACCCTGCATAACCCCAAGGCCCCATACTTCAGAACCCTTTAACGAAGGTAAGGGGCCATATTAAGGGACCATGTAACTTCCCTTAGATGACGTGTTGCCATGGGTTGGAGTTGTGCTATGTTGTTGCACGGGTTTAGGTTTTAGGGCCAATTTAGGGCTTAGGGCTTAAGGTCTAGGGTTGATTATTATTATTTTTATTATTATTATTTCGTGATGCTTTTCGGGACTTGGGCAGGCTCGGATTGCGTAAAATCTCACATCCCGCCAAAGGCCTCCAGCACATCTCGGACGATTCGCAAGTCCTGCCAAGAGAACCCTAAACCCTAAACCCTAAACCCTAAACCCTGAACCCTAAACCCTAAACCCTTCTTCAAATCAGAAGAGACACCCTTCAGACCCTCACTATAACGTAGGCCCTAAACCCTAACCCCTAAACCTTAAACCCTGACCCCAAATCCCTAAAAGCGATGAAAACAGATTCGCTGTCGACACTAGGTTAGAGCTTGGGATTCCCCCCAAAAAAAACAACCCACACCCTCAACCCTGAGTCGGCTTTAGGGATCTTACCGTTTTGGGTTTAGAGTTTTGGGTTCAGGGTATGGGTTTCCTGAGGGCCACCTTTTTTTTTTTTGTTTTTTGGGGGGGGGGGGGGGGTCGTTCCCAGCCCTAAACCCGGAACCGTAAAAAAGCTAACCCCAAATCCCCAACCCCAAACCCTAAACCCTAAACCCTAACACCTAAACCCTAAACCCTAAACCCTACACCCTAGACCCTAAACCCGACCACCCCAGAAAAAAACCCGAACCTCAAGGAAGGCGTTGGGCCGTAAGATTTCTCCGTTGCCTGGAGGTTCATGGTGCGCGTGGATCCCGAATATGACCATATTTGGGTACCTAAGGGGCCTATAAGTTTGGTATACCCCTAACCCTAAAACCCTAATTAAACCCTAAACCCCAAACCCTAAGCCCTAAACCCTGAACCCTGAGCTCTAAACCAGAAGTACCCTCAACGTCCAAGTGCCTCGTACAAGTAATCGCTCTCATCAGCCACGCAGGCCAATGCAAGGAGCGGCCAGAAACAGCGCATGGCGTCTTCGGACGTAACTTTGGGTTTAGGGGTTAGGGTTTGGGGAATGAGGGAATGAGGGAATTAGGGAATTAGGTGCCCTATATGGGGTATGGGGTACCCAATTCCATAGTTCCTGCTGAAAACCCAGCAAGGTTTAACCTCACGGACCGGTACCTAATGAAACTTAAACGCAAGCCCAACATGGGACCATAGCCCGTAAACCATGTAGGGTCTAGGGTCTAGGGTTCATGGCTTAGCTAGACCTGCAAATAACCCTAAACCCCTAGGCCTGCGAGTTGCTTCCCCTTTCGGCCTCCAAACAAGGCCATCCGGGGTTGCACCAGACAACGGCTGCAAGAAGAAGGGTTTAGGGTTTAGGGTTTAGGGTTTAGGGTTTAGGGTTTAGGGTTTAGGGTTTAGGGTTTAGGGTTCCTCAATGGCACGCTCAACAGGTTTGCTTCAGAACCGGAAAACCTTGAGAGCATATCAGGGTTCACCAAATAGGGACCGTCATCTCCCTGCTGAACCCTCAACCCGAAACCCTAAACCTTAAGCAAACAGGACCCGAAACGTCCAAAATCTCACAGAAAGAGAGTACATTTAGAACGAACCCAGAGCCCTGCAGCCCTTAGACCATCGATCCGATTGGGTTAAGGGTTTGGGCGCTAAGGGCTGCACAAGAGGGCCCACCAAGTCTCAGCTAAGGATTTGCCATGGCTCAGAAAGTTGGGTTTCGGCTTTGTAAGCTGACTGCCTTGAGCTCTTTAGACTAAGCTTTGAAGTTGCCAGTGCAAGCGTTTGGGCTCTGAATTCTTTTGAGAATTTCTTGACGTAACCTTGCACCCTAAAGCACAAAGTTCCCCATAAGGGCTTCCAGCATCCTAAACCCTGAAACGGCTCTTGCACTCCCCCCCACACACACACACACTCGCGCGCGCAAAAAACATATGCATATAAATGTTATCTATATACATATATATATATAAATATATGTATGTATGTATACTCTCTCTCTCTATATATATATACACGAACTTATACTTATGTATTCATGTACTTGTTTATAACAAAAATCAACTAAGCACTAAACCCCCAACCTCCCAAGAACTCAAACCTAAAACCCTGAACCCGAAGCCCTGGACCCTCGACCCCGGGCCGAAAGCCTCCGCCCGACTTGGAGGTGCAGGGCACCTATCAACCATACCAGAATTGTACTTGCAACCCACTTTTATGCATGCTAAGCGACTTCAAGGGCCCATGAGTGGGTTAGAAGTACACACTATTCCAGTGGTGCTAGGTACCCTGAATCTCGAAGAAAGCAACCCTCACCCTAAACCCTAAACGATTAAACCCTGAGCCCTAACTACTAAACCCTAAACCCTAATCACACCAGCATCGGGGGCGCGGCCGGGCCGCGCGTAAAGCAGGGGCGTAACTTTCGACGCCATGACTCAGCCTGAAGTTGCAGCTCTGAGGTGGGGAGTTTAGGGTGTAGGGGACTAGGGTTTAGGGTTTCGGGCTTGGGGGATGATACAGGATTACAGGTTATGGGGGTTGTAAGCCTAAACTGGGGTCTTGAGGGCTTATTATGGAGTTGTAGGGCGGCCCAAAGGGGACCGGAACCCCAAACCTGGGTTTAGGTTTTCGGGTTTCGGGTTTAGGGCTCCTGAAGCCTGAAACTTCCCCAGGGCTCGACCCGGCAAGACTTGACCAGAAACTGTATACGTGTTGCGGCTCAATTCCGAATGGGGCCTCCGCAGAGCTTAGGGTTTGGGGTTAGGAGGCCTAACATGCAGCAGCCCAAAATTTTGCACAAGGCACATTTGGAGACCCCCGCACTCCTTTTTGTTGGACCTTCCCTGCTGAGCACCGCCCCTGCCGGGCCCTTGCAAGCCCAACACACCCCTACCAGCCTGGGAAGGTTCCTGGATGTGCAAGCAAGCCTTTGCACACCAACTTGCAGCAAGGTCCTTGGAACCCCAATTGCTGGACTGAGCATATGTTGGGGTACCGCCCCGCACGTGGCTTTCCTGAGGACCCTGAATCAGGGCTTGAATGAAGCCCCTCGTCCCGTGGAAGGAAGAAGTATGTCGGAAGCCGGCAACTGAAGCGGTTTAGCGCTAAACCCTGAAAGGAATAGGCTAGGGTTGCAATCATGCTCAAGGCTTCGGAATCAAGCCTCTGCAGGGTTGCGGGCTGGGAACAAGGTGTTAGATGGCCCTCCACAATCGGGCCCTAGCTGCCCTTGCAAAATCTCCGACACTTTCGCGGCTACTCTGCATCCCAACCTTCGCAGCTTCTGCGCCACATCACAGCAGACCCTAAACCCGAAACCCTCAACCCTAAACCCGAAACCCAAAACTCTGGCTGTGCTGGCCTCTGACCGCGGCCGAATGAAATCAGCGCGCATGGCTTCAAGAGGATTGAATCTAAGCGGGATGTAAGGGTTGTTGGGGCTTAATGGGGTGGGGTTTGTCGGGCTTAAAACGGGTTGTAGGGTTTATAGGGCTTCATCAAAATTTTATAGGGCTTGACAGGGTTTATATGGCTAAATCAGCCTGAACCGGGTTTTACAGCTTCATAGGGTTTGTAGGGCTTAACGGGTTTTCTAGGGTTTATAGGGCGGGATAGGGCTTAGTGGGGTTCAATATGGTTTAAAGGGTTCATAAGGCTTATAGAGTTTATAGTAGGGTTTGTAAGGAACATTGGTTCAGCGCCTGAAGGATAAGGCTTCAAGGCTGTGGCTGTTTTAGTTTGTGTTTGGTGGGTGGGATTTGGGTCTAGGGCGGAGTTCTCCAGGGGTTAGGGTTGAGAGTGGAGGATTTACAGCGAAACTGCGTGACCCAGCACGGCTCGAAAGGTTTGGAGTTCCCGCATATAGGGCTTAGGGGCTTCAACCTTCTCGCAAAGCCTGCTGCCTGATTCCCTACTTCCCTGCTCCTAATACCCTACTAGGAACATGGAGGTTTACGAAAACAAGCGACCCCTAGTATAGACCCCGAAGAATAGGATTCCCTTATGATAAGGACCCCAACCGGGTGCCCCCGAATTTCTGAGAAAAAAAAAAACACATAAGCTAGACCCAGGAGTAAACTAGGAATAAAAACGGTACCCTTTTGGGTTTTAAGGGAATTCTAAGGGAACCCCTAAACCCTTAACCCTAAACCCTAAACCCTGAACCGTGAACCCTAAACCCTAAACCGTCCCTAAAGCCTCCCTAAACCCTAAACCCCAAGAGTTTACGGGAGGGTCTTAGGGCTTTAGGGGTATATTACGGCAACGGTGAGGGCTCACGGGATGCAACAAAAAAAGTTCTAATTCTTTTTTAGGGTTTAGGGTTTTAGGCTTTAGGCTTTACGGGGGGGGGGGGGGGGGGGGGGGTGGGGGGGCAATTGAAAACTATTTAGAATGCAAGCCTTATAACCCTAAACCCTAAACCCCAAAACCTTAAACCCAAACAATATATGTCCCAAACCACAAGCCCTAAACCCTACCCCAACCCCCAACCCCTGTTTGGTCGAAATGGGATCTGAAGTCGTACGGGCTGGTTCGAAGCTCTGGGAAGAATCCACAGGCTCCCATGCGATACCCACATTCCTGTTTCGAAGTTGCAGGCCTTTTTCCTAAACCCTAAATAGGCCCTAAACCTAAACCCTAAACCCTAAACCCTAAACCCTAAACCCTACAGGCAAACAGGCTGTGCAGCTCATAGTGGTAAGGCTTTATAGGGTTTAGGGGTTCAGGGTTTTAAAACCTAAACCCTAAACCCTAAACGGGCAGGAGTGGGCAGCTGGGGGGCAGAAGATGCCATGCTGATTTGAGGCGGACCGCTCTTAGGCCAACCTTCGTGTACCTCCCTAGACTCTTACCCAGGGGTCCATGGACTTCAATACGGTTGAGGGTTTATAATATGGTTTAGGGTTTTGGATTTAGGGTTTAGGGCTAAACCCTAAACCCTAAACCCTAAACCCTAAGCCCTAAGCCCTAAACCCTCAACCCTCAACCCTCAACCCTCAACCCTCAACCCTAAACGTTAGGCAAGTAGACTATACTTCTGCACATGGACCCCCTGGGCGGTTCAGCGCCTCCCCACCTGCCTTCCCCGGGGTCCAAATGAACCCTGAAAAGCTTTTTGGGGCACACCTGCCTAGGGTTTAGGGTTTAGGGTTTAGGGTTTGGGGTTTAGGGTTTGGGGTTTAGGGTTTAGGGTTTAGGGTTTAGGGTACATAGTAGGTGGTCTACGGGTTTTTGATCTCATATACCTCTGTATATATGGAAATGTACAGGCCCTGAATGGCCCTGACAAGTGATTCTAGAGTACTTAACAGGGTCCCAAGTCTAGGATCTACATATATATGTATACATACATACATACATACATACATACATACATACATACATACATACATACATACATACATACATACATACATACATACATACATACATACATACATACATACATACACACATACACATATACACATATATATAGTTTTATGTATATACAGGCCCTTACAAGTGATTCTAGAGTACTTGTGAGGATCCCGTCTGCAGGATGTTTTTGGGTTCATTCGGACCCCAGGGTCGGTCGCAACGGCCAGCGACAAGCCCTGCAGCCTCTCATTGCGTGTAAAGAACAGTTTAGGGTTTAGGGTTTAGGGGTTTAGGGTTTAGGATTTCAGGTTTAGGGTTTAGGGCTTAGGTTTTTTGTTTAACATACCTTCCGGAAATCTCAAAAACTATGCTCCTTGGAGTCCTTGGGGGTCGAAAGGTAAACACCTACAGTGTGCAGCCTACCAGAACCAAAGAGCCTACGTGGTGTGTAGGCATTCTCGCAGTCCTAGAATGGGTTTAGGGTTTAGGGTTTAGGGCTTCATGTCCTCAACCTCCTACAAGATGCGTAGGCCTTTCAGGGGCCCTCAAGGTCATCCATCAACACTCCGAGCCCTGGGTTCCCCCCTTCCTCCAAACTCAAGGATAGGGGTTAGACTGTGAGGGATCAGCCCCTTAGATCTTTGGGATTCTATACCAAGCTTTTGGGAGCTCACGCTGCAAGCTCTATCAAGTGAGCGATTTGTTGCAACACAAAGCCTCATCAAACAAGCCAGCAACTGTTCAGGGTTCAGGGTTCAGGGTTTGGGGTTAAGGGTTTCCTCCAACAGGCATTCGTGGTGCTTTTGGCCCAAAAGATCCTCAGAGCAAGAGCCTTTCATAGCCTTATGTGGAACTACTCACTGCTGAAGAGCCCCCCCCCCCCCCCCCCCCCCCCCCCCCCAGGCCAAGAAAAAAAATTAACAAAAACATAAAAAAAAAAACACACACACACACACACACTCACAAAGTTCTTCCTTCTAAGGGAAATGTAGGGATTGTTGCTTTTTGATTTGGGGTTCCTAAGCAAGTAGTAGTTTCTGAGGCAAGCCGTTGCAGAACTGGCCGGCATCTGCAATCGAGACCCAAGAGTCCTCAAGCCAGCCCAGCACCCGCAGGCCTACCGCGGAACGCTGCGTGCTTGGTAGGGTTTAGGGTTTAATTAGGGTTTAGGGTTTAGGGTTTAGGTGTTAGGGTTTAGGGTTTAGAGGGTTCAAACCCTAAACCCGATGAAAAGACTGCCATAAGAGCGCCCAAGTCGCTCTTGGGTATGCTACATACCCTAAGAGTTTAGGGATTATAGGGTTTATAGGGTTTATAGGTTTCATAGGGTTTATAGGGTTTACCGGGTTGATGGAGTTTATAGGGTTTTGGGGCGGGGGGGGGGGGGGGGTAGGTGCTGGTCTCGGCACTCTTCACAGCTGCACATGCCTCCCCGCATCCTAGTGGTCCCCTCGTGGGCTGAGGCATCAGCAAGTTCCTGGGCCTAAACCCGAAACCCTAAACCCTAAAACCTAAACCCTAAACCCTAAACCCTCTATATCCTGCACCCCCGCAGGTATCCCATTAGTAAGGGCCCAAGTGTGCCTCAATAAAGCTATTCCGGGCATCTTAAAGGCCCCCCCCCCCAAGCCTGTACCCTAAACCGAATCCCAACTAGCCTTGAACCCGCCTGAAACCTAGACCCTAAACCCCCAAATCGCAACCCTTACCCCTAAACCCTAAACCCTAAACCCTAAACCCTAAACCCTGAACTCTAAATCCTAAACCCTAAACCCTAATACACATACTCCTCCCAGAAGAATAATAATAAGCTCGCGTCTTCAACCCCAAGGCCTAGACGCCGAACCCTGTAAACCCTGTTCGGGACCTAATTGTTCTAAAAGGGTTTCTGGCTCATGTGAAGTAGGGCATATATACATATATATATATATATCTCAATATTTATATATATATATATAAATGAATATATATATATATATATATATATATATGTACTTCTTGTACCCCCCCAAAAGGACACCAAATGTATACACTCACCAATTGTTAAAAAAGGAACCTTATACACTCACCAATAACAGAAAAATATGAACCCTACTTCATATACCTTAACAGGAACTCGGATGCGGAGTCTGCGCTTCAAATTTAAGGTCCGGGGTCACCCTGAACCCGAAAACACGTCTAAACTAAACCCTAAACCCTGCAAATCCTGGAGCGATGCCTTGGCCCTGTTCGGGTGCAGCTCTAAGCGAAACTGCTGGCGCAGTGCACGGGTCACGGTCCAAGAGCAAACTGAACTAAATATGCTGAGTAAGGGTATATTTCAGGTTTTCAAGCAGCCCAGACCCCTGGGAGACTCCAACAAGAAGAACTGAAATCCTATCTGATTTTAATGGAGGTGGGTGGGGTTAAGATGAACTTAAAACGGGCAGAAAGGCCCGGCAATTGATTTCGAAAGGCGCACCACACGAAATGTTCTTACGACACCCGGAAGATGTTACTCAAGACAGCTCGAGGGGAGTTCACTGACAGAAAGCTTGCACGAGGCGTGTCATTGAAATCATTCTCAGCTCACGGTGTTGAAAGAATCTCGGCTTCTGACACCCAGACCCGCGCTTCATAGCCACACGCTGGCTCTTCATAAACATAAAGGGGGAGGGTTAAGGGTTTGTGGTTAAGGGTCATTTTGGGTCTAGGGCCCCACTAATCCCAAACCGCAAGCCTGAAACCCTAAGCCCTAATCCCTACACCCTACACCCTCAACCAACAATATGGGTCACCACATTGGTGCTTGAACCAAGTCACCATCGGAAACATAAGCGGTTAAGCTCCAAGCCCCCAGAAGGTCTGTAAACCTTGTACCCTAACCCCCAAACTTCAAGCCGGAATCTCCAGCACCCAAACTTCAACCCAGAACCATTCAAGCCCTAAGCCCCAAAAACCTGAAACCCTAGGCCCTAAACCTTAAACCCTTAAACCCTAGAAGCCCCAAACTTGGACATTTTAGGATTCGGGGTTTGGGGTTTAGGACTGAAGGGTTCCGAGTTTGGGAATGAGGGGTTATTAGGTGTGGAGGTTGGGGACTTAGGTTTCGAGCAGCCCTAAACCCTAAACCCTGAACCCTATACCCTAAACCCCAAACCCTAAACCCTAAAGCCTACCCCCAAGACCAACTCTACGAGTCTCCCTCCCCCTTGGCGTGTCGAGGCTGCCGGAGCCTCACCCGGAGTAGTCTGCGTGGTACGACTGCGCCTTTTGTGGCTTTCGGGTTGAGGGCTTAGGCTGTAGGGGATCCCAAAACCCTAAACCCTAATCCCTAGACCTTAAACCCTAAAGCTTCTAAGGTTTCCTAAGAATCCAGGGTTAAGGGTTTAGGCGAGTTACATTTATGGCCGTGCAAGGCTACTCTGCAGAAAAGTAGGGCTTGGGTTTTTGAGGTAGGGTTTAGGGTTTAGGGTATAGGGTTTAGGGTTTCGGGTTTAGGGTTTAGGGTTCACCATGATCTTTGGGTCCTCAACCCTGAATTCTCAAGGCTACATGGGGGTTTACGAACATTAGGGACCCCGAATATAAAACTCAAAAGTAGGATTCCCTTATAATCAAAACCCCAACAAGGTACCCCTCATTCTCCAACATGGGCTATTCGGCCTTATCATCCCCCCTAACCAACCCCATAAAAGGGCATTTTTAAGGGTTATAGGGTATAGTAGCCCATGAAGGTTCGGAAACCCTCACGTTTCCAACCTCCCCGAATCGCGAAGCCATGCTCAGTCCCAACGAACCTGATTCAGAGCAGGCTATGTCCGCCTTGTGCCCCACCAAAGAAATCCGATTCAGGAAGCAGCGCGTGGCCTGTCGGGATTTGGCCACTAGCAACCTCCCTTTTCGGACTCAAGTGGTTGTGAATAGGCAACTTGCTAGGTTTGGCTAACCTGGTCTAGAGTTCACAGCGCCATGTGAACAAGTCAAACATGGAACAACCCATTTGCCACACACGAATGTAACTGGCTGTGTGAGATGGACTCAAAAGATATTGTACCCTACAACCCCTTAAACAAGGCCCTTTATAGGGTTGGTTCTGGGGATTAATGCCTAATATGCATGGGCTATTATACCCTTTAACCCCCTGAAAAAGGCCCTTTATAGGGTTGGTTCGGGGAGTAAAGGCCTAATATGCCTGGGCTATTATACCCTATGACCCCCCTCAAAAAGGCCCTTTAGACTACTTTATAGGACCCTATGACCCCTTAAAAAGGCCCTTTATAGGGGGTGGCTCGGGGGATTCGAAGGCCTAAGAGCCCATGCTAGTAGTGCAAGGTTGCCGCAAGTTATCACTGCAACTTCGGAGACATGCCGCCATGGGCCTGGAGGCTTGATACATGGTTTAGGGTTTAGGGTTTGGGGTCTAGGGTCGAGGGTTCAGGGTCTAGGGTTTAGGGTTACTGCACCGGTGCTTGAAGAAGACGAGTTTTTTGTGTTGCCACCACGCGATGCACGCCTGTATGAGGTGGCTCTCCCGTTTTGCAGCCCCTCTGTGAACCTCCTCCAAAAGGGTTTAGGGTTTAGGGTTTGGGGTTTAGAGCAAGATCGGAAAGCTTTGCCAGGCAACGCGGCTGCTGTGAGAACCAGGGACCAAATCAACCCTTTCATTGGGTTCATATATCTATACTACTACAATTGCCCAACAAGCCCCAAAATCCCATTCAGGTAATATGAACCCATAAACCTTCTAGGGTTCACATGGTCCTGGGGGATTGGCCATCCTTTGACTGATGACCGAGGCTTCTGATGTTTGTTGCGCTTCATGGCGTGCTGGTGCTGCGCAGTTCAAGAGGTAGGGTTTAGGGTTTAGGGTTTAGAGTTTAGGGTTTAGAGTTTAGGGTTTGGGGTTTAGGGCTAGGGTTTAGGGGTAGGGCGGTTCAAGGCGCACGCGTCCGCGCGTCCACGGTGCACACGGTACTCAAGCACGTCGAGGCCGCACACGAGGTCCCGTATGCACAGGACCATGTTTTCGAGGCCTCCGGAAACCCCTAAAGCCTAAAGCCTAAAAGTTTAGGGTTTAGGGTTTAGGGTTTAGGGTTTAGGGTTTAGGGCTTAGGGTAAACCCTAAACCTTTAACCCTCATTACTTAAACCCAAAACCTTAAACCCTAAACCTCAATGACACCCTAAACCCTAAAAACCACTACGAACAAGTACGTAAACAAGGCCTAAGAGTAACCAAGGACAAATATTAATGCCCTTTCTGGTTTAAAGGAATTCAGAAGGAGCCCAGAACACCCAAAACGGGAAGACGGGCCTACTCTGGGTCCTAGCTACCCTAAACCCTAAACCCTAAACCCTAAACCCTAAACCCTAAACCCTAAACCCTAAACCCTAAACCCTAGACCCTAAACCCTAAACCCCAAACCCTACTCTGCGTCCTAGTAAACGGATTGTCAGAAGCCTCGGGGTCCATCGCCTCTTCCACGAGGATTTGAATGGACGAGAGCCTAAGCACAGCGGCTCAGGGGTTTAGGGTTTAGGGTTTAGGGTTTAGGGTTTAGGGTTTAGGGTTTGCTTGCATAACTGTACTTATAACTGTACTTGTAACCATCTTAGGGCACTCAAGGGACTTTCCTTCGGGTCGGGTGGGGCGGGGGAGGTGCGGAAGGGGGTTGGGGGGGGAGGGGGGGGGAGGAAGCGCGGGACTTTCCTGCAGGGTGCCGGGGGGGGGGGGGGGAAGAAAGCGGGTCATATACGGGACTTTCCTGCGGGTCGGGGGAAGGAAGCGGGTCAAAAAAGGCACTTTCCTTCGGGTCGGCTTGTAAGGGTGTTATAAGTACAGTTATAGCTGGTTAATAATAAGTACCAGGAACCTCCAAGTAGGGTTTAGGCTTTAGGGTGTAGGGTTATTCAGGGCTCAGAGCAGACTCCTACACGCAGTTCCGCAGAGAGCGGCAGGAAGGGCCCTCGAATGGAGGCTTTTGGGGTGTTGGCTACAAACTTCAAACACAACCAACCAAAAACCAAACCTCCTAACCCGATACACTAATACCTAAGCTGCGGAAGGAATTCGTGTGCAATCGGCGAACCGCTACAGCTGCAAATGCCGACCACGCGGCCGAAACCAAAACCAAAACAAAACCGAAAGGCCCACCAGGGCAAGAACCAAGCGCGGAAGCCAGCAGCCGGTGAAACGAACATCAAAATCCCGCTCTAGGAATACTAGACCCAGGAGTAACCCTCCTTGGTGTTAAAGGGGATGATACTGGAACCTACACCCTAAAAAAGGGAATAAGGGCCCTCACAAGAAGGGTCCCGAATTATGGTAGTATAGGGTATATGACCCCAATCTCAGGGTTCATTTTGGTCCTCACAGAAATGGGCAGCTGAGCACCTGGCCGTTGAAACTTGTAGCCGATACACGTCAGCTTAGCCTACACCAGCAAGCAGGCGAGTTCTGGAGGGCTTAGGGTTGAATGGGCCCTGAACCCTAAACCCTATACCCTAAACCCTAAACCCTAAACCCTAAACCAGGGCCCGATGACATCTGAGGTTGAGGGGTAAGTTTAGGGTTTGGCGTCTAGAGGGCTTAGAAGTCTTTTGGGTTGCCTGCGCGTCCTAGCGTGTAAGGCGTCTT